>VZTE01006663.1:339170-365610 GCA_013397775.1 Eulacestoma nigropectus
AGGCATTCTCTTACATCTTCACAGGCTGCAACATGAATTCTCACAGGCATGGATTTTCATCTCCCCACACTTTTATAATGATTTAAAGAGTTCAGTCCTCCGCAGCTGCTAGAAGGGGTTTTAAGATTGGCGCCGGAACGCACACGCCCTTTTCTCCCGCCGCCATCTCAGCGTCGTCCCACGTGACTTTCTCTTTCTCCCTGACCGTGCAGCCGCCATGTTCTTCTCCCTCACGGGCCGCGCTGATGTTCAGGTCGGTGCGGGCCGTGCAGGCTGCAGAAAGGAAGCTCCGCTGGTCCCGCTGGGCCTGCGCGGGCTGCATGAAAGGGGAAGGGAGACCCTCCGGTTTCAGAAGCCGAGCTGGATGGTTTCAGCTATGGGGCAGTCCAGGGGTAGTTTAGCTGCCTGCGGCTGTGGGAGACGGGAGAGCGGTGAGGGGGAGTAGGCAGGAGCCCGGGCCGGGCTCGGGCCGGACACGGAGGCCCCTCCCCCCGTTTCACCCTCAGGAGACCGAGAACAAGAGGAACTTCCCGCCCTTGCTCGGGGTTTAAATATGCAAAATTCGCAAAAGCGCATTGGCTTAAAAGCTTGACAATCAACTCAGTTTCAACCCATTACACCTTGTCAGTAGGACAAGGGAAGAAGCGCCTACCACTCCTCCGGAAAATCAAACATTGCTTCTTGCTGTTTCCAAAAATGTCGTATGTCAAAAGAGACAGGATTTTCTCACCCTCACAAAGTCCCAATACTCATTCCAGAATTTGCATTGTCCGTGGATACCTGTTCCTGCCTTGGCTTGTATCCTGACTGTACCAAACCAAGGAAGGCCGTGCTCAGCAAGGTGAAAGACAACAATGAAATCTGAATCTTAAATGCAATAGCAATATGACTGTTCCTGCCTGTTGCTTGCAGCTCAGTGAGGATGACAAGAGAGATGACACGTTCACAATATTTCCAGCTATGGACACCTATTCTGTGGGCCATAAACAGGCTGCTGTCTGCCCTGCATGCACTGAGGCGCTGAGCGAGTCCACAGGGCCTGACATCTGCACCAAAGTCGAGAGGCAGCGTCCACACAGTCCCAGATCAAACAATACACTTAAACCCAGCCACAGCTTTACTGTAATAAAACCAGCTCTATACCCAAATGACCGGGCCTAGCTGGAGGCTTGTCACTGGTGGTGGCCCCCAAGGCTCAGTACTGGGCTGTGTTGGCTGAAGATGCCTCCTCAGAAGTTCACTGAGGACACAAATTTGGAAGCAGTGGCTGACACCTCTGAGAGCTGGGCAGCGCTTCAGAGGGACCTGGACAGGCTGGAGAGATGGCCAGAGAGGAGCTGTCTGACATTCAGCAAAGGCAAATGCAGAGTCCAGCACCTGGACAAGACAACCCCAGGCACCAGCACAGGCTGGGGGCCACCTGCTGGAGCAGCTCTGTGGAGAAGGACCGGGGGGTCCTGAGGGACAAGGAGCTGTCCGTGAGCCAGCAGTGCCCTGAGGGCTGAGGAGGCCAACAGGATCCTGAGTTACATCAGGAAGAGAATTCCCAGCAGGCCAGGGAGTGATCCTTCCCCTCTGCCCAGCCCTGGGAGGCCCATCTGGGCTGCTGTGTCCAGCTCTAGACCCTCAGCACAGCAGGGCCAGGAAGCTCCTGGAGTGGGCCCAGCAGAGGCTGCAGAGCTGAGGAAGGGCCTGGAGCATCTCCGTGCCCAGGGAAGGCTGAGGGAGCTGTGGCTTCTCTGTCTTGAGAGGAGCCCCGGCTGAGAGGCCCTCAGCCCTGGGTGTCCCTGTGTGCAGGGAGGGCTCCGAGCAGGGCCCAGGCTCTGCTCGGGGGCCCAGCAATGGCACCAGAGCAACGGGCAGGGGCTGAGCCCAGCAATTCCCCCTGTACAGGAGGCAAAACTTCTGCACTGGGCAGTGCCCAGCCCTGAACAGAGACCAGAGAGACTGTGGAGTCTCCTCCCTGGGGATATTCCAGAGCCATCTGGACACAATCCTGTGCCCTGCGCTCTGGGATGACCCTGCCTGAGCAGGGAGGTGGGAGAGGTGACCCACTGTGGTCCCTTCCAGCCTGACCCATCCTGGGATTCTGTGACTTCACCACGTGGAGAAGGAAGTCCTGCAGGCAGGTAAGAGGAGATCTCTCCACTTTGCTTCTTGGATCCAAGCCCACAGAACCATGACATGTATTCTCGGAAAACTCACATTTAAAGGGCAGAAAGTATCTGAATGCTTTTTTCTTCCTGAAATTTGTGCCCCCTTTCTTTATTAGTAAGTATTTTAAGGCTTATCTCTGTACTTTGCTGACTTTGACCTTTCAGTGAGTGATTACATAATTAGGCTTTGAACTTGTATATCACTTCACAGCTTCTCACTTTCCCACAAAGGCACTGGTACTCTGTGGTATTTCCACCTCTTCCTACTTTTGTATGCACGTTTGTGCCTCCTCAATACATGATGAATTCAGCCAACACAAACATACTTTATACCAGCTGATTAGGCTTTAGGTTGAGGCTGAGGAAGTACTTTGATGCAAAGTCCTGATTTCCATCATTTTTAAAATATTTTGTGGGAAAAAAAATTTCTTTGTCGGTTTTCCAGTTACGCTTTGTAAAACAAAGGAGAATAGTTTAAACTCCTAAGGTATTCCATTTAAAGCATGTTTCTTCTTGTTGAATAGAGTACTAAATAATTCAGTCTTAGCTTAATTGACTTCAGATCAGATATCATGACTAAGAATGCAAATCTGGGTACTTTATCCAGCCTTTTTTTGGAAAAGATTTCAGAAGAGATAGTTGTAAATTTTTGTAAAAGAAGGTTATTATACATTATACACAGAAACTATTTCCTCATGATTTTTATGGAAAATACAAGGGTAGCAGAAGCATACTGAGACAGAGGCTCGAAATCCTGAGCATCCATAAAGGGATAACACAGGTATCTGCAAAACAAATCTACCAAAAAATGGCATGTGAGAAAATAACCTCCCCTCTCTTCTGAAACTCAGATTTCTCTCTTAGATCAAGAACATGCAGCTACAACCCTTCTCAAACATGTTTGAGAGGTCATATGGCAACAGGCAAAGAGAAAGAGAATTGGTTGAACAGTTCATTATTCACAGGATGCCCACATCAGGAAAGGTTTTAAAAATTGCTATTCAGGAAAATTTTAACCATATGTACGTAGTTGAAAGGGGCCACATGAAAAAGGGAAGTTAACGAGGTTTTTTGTAAGCGTTTTCAGAACTTGCCTAATCATAGACTCTGCAGGACAGGGCATGTTAACTGTCTTGTCACTTTGCAGCTCTCCTGTCTGCATGCCCTAACAGACCAACATCCTTTAGAGATCACACAGAAGAGTTTTATGGGTTTCTAGGACAAGAGAAGAAATTCAGTTGAATTTCAGACTTAAACCCATCTGTGTGGTTTACTTTGGGGTTTGATTGTGTTTTAGTGGAGGAGGGACAACATGGATGATTAGTATGTCATATAAAGTATTACAAATATTGACAACATACCAAAGATGGATGACATGATAATCACGGTTGGGACATTTTGCACCAGGAACTGTTTTCTATGAGTATCTCATACCATGCTTCCTTTGGAAATATCTATTTAGGCCCAGCAGGAGTGGCATGAGCTGGGTAAAAAGGAAGGGAAATAATGCTTGCTCTTCACAAGGAGTTTCTCTGTAGTGAATTCTGACTGGATCAGTAAGCACAATGAACACGGTGTGGTTCTGAATCTGCTCCATGATAACACCCAAATCATAAGGAAAGAAGAGGAAAATGATGTGAAACTGGGAGGTGCTGTTGTCTCATGAGGTACAAGAGGCCTTGCAGAGGCCAGTCTAGATAGATTGGAGCAGTGAACAATGATTAATGGGATGAAATTTGCAAGATGAAATGCCGGATTCTGCACCTAGAAAAGAGTAATGAAGAGAGGCACAAGTACAAATCGGGGCAGGAGTGGCTGGAGGGTAAAAAATTGGTGAAAGTGTTGGAGGAAATGTCCTGCGAGTGGAGGCTGAGGTCTCTGGGCTTGTCTGGTTTGAAGAAAAGGAGGCTTAGGGGTGACTTCAATGCTCTCTACAGCTTCTTAAGGAGGGAACTGGAGAGGGAGGTGCTGAGCTCCTCACCATGGCACCCTATGACAGGAAATGTGGGAATGGTTCAATGCTGTACATTTTTAGGAAAAAAAAGTCTAAATTGCTATTAGTTACTTAATCTTTATAAGTCGTTTTCGGGGAGACCTGGTTTCACATTTGTTTCAGAATTATTCATATCTAAGTGAGCAGGAATTGAAGATCATTAACAAAAGTGTATATGCACAGTTAAAAAGATAACGAGATAAATATTTTGTTCTGTTTCCTCCTTTTAATTAGGCTACATGCCTGGTGATAGAAATAGACCAATAGAGACAGAATTACTGAGTTTGAATAATAAATCCCACAATTGCTTATTGCGTTATCTCTGGTTGTTTGGGTTACTTCCTCCTGCTTTTTCTCTTGTTAAGAACTTTATCTCCATTTTTGTGAATAAGTTGTAAAACTCATGGTATGTACTGGACTTCTGTACAAGCAGAAAACAGAATTTTGCATTTTCTAAACTATGCCAATGAAAAGTCTTTGACATGGTAGCTAAAGCCATACTTAAGGTATATGTGGCTTGCCTTTGTGCAAGAGAACAGTTTCTGATTTATGTTTTTTGGAGAGTTTATTCTTTTTTTTTTGGTAATTGTTCCATTATAAATAAGTTTACTTAAACAAACCAAAGCACTTCCAGCCAAACTGGTAAATTCTGTATTTCATTACTATAATAGCCCACATTTTCAAACTTGGGGCTTCAAGTACCTTTTAAGGTATGCAGCAATTTTTGATGTGCTGACCCAACTGATATTTTGATTTATATGGGTCTTCCCATCATTATGTATCTTAAATAAAACCACTTAATTAAGTCTTAAAATATAGAATAAAGAATCTAATTTTAAGAATAAACACACTTGTCCTTCAAGAGATTTGACTCAGGAGCAGATTCAGATCCGTCAGTACTTGTAGATTTAATTCCAAAAGCATTGTGTGGCTGAAATGTAAGCAATGAGAATTTTCGAAGTACCTTTCATTCCAGTTAGCATCAGAATGAGAATTCTTTTTTGTAGCTCAGCCTTTTGAGCCAAAAAAAGTCTCAAATGTTCCCTTTTGCTTCACTGATTTCACTGCCTATTACTGTGTTTCATTTGTGTCTCTGCAATTAAGCTATTCATTAATTCCTGTATCAGAACTCAGGATTAAGTCATGTTTGTGAGAAGCAAGGCAAGTCAAAGGTATCTGTGGAGTGGCTGCTATGACTGTGTGTTATTTGCAGTATATGGTTTAACCACTCCATATTTCCATGCCCTGGGGGATCTCAAGCTACGTGGAAGCTCGTTTGCCACCACAGCTGGTTTCTTGTTTTATTACTATTTCCTGTTTACTGTGCTATATATAGAACATTTGATACATGAACATTTCCTGTTCTGTTAACAATTCATACTAATTTAGCATTCCTTTATGAGCTCACATGTTGAAACCTGGGCTTCAGTTCAGCAAGGTATTTAAATGCATGTCTCAGTTTGGGAATCAAATAACATCAGAGCTGAGCTACATTAATTAATCAGGACAGATATAAAGCATAGCAGTAGTCAGAAATATGAGAATATCATTTAAGTAAAAGAAAGATTAGGTTTGCATTGGAAGCTGCTGCACCTCACGACAATTTCTGCAGATTGTTGGCAGTCATTCAAAGCCTTTAAGAGCCAGTGAATTTTCAGTAATGGAATTTTACTTTGGAACACTTTACCTTAAATTAGCCATATCCCTATCAATAACAGTAAGCAATCTACAGGCAGGACTCCAGACTCTTTGGCATGTTTGAGAGCTACGTGCAATGCCTTCTTCTCACTTGCTATTGCTCTCTTGTGGTTGTTCAAATTCAGCGCTGACTAAAACAAGTGAGGCAGAACATTCTTATTTCATTAGCAGCAAATGGCCTGCAGGCAAAGTTCAAGCTGTAGCTTTAATGTATACAAAATGCTTATAAAGATCTTAAAAAGCTCACTGTCTAAGTCCTACTTTTTGGCCTTATTTGTTGATTAATAATAAAAAACCCCGAATATATTTTTATAGATATACATCTTTTGGTAGGTATCTCAAATAGAGTTTCTGTGAAAATATTCCTGCATAAACCCCACACATTCTGATTGATAGTATAACATAGATAGGTGTGTGTATGTATATAATTCTTTTCTTTCTGATGGAACATTGGGAGTCAGTATATAGAATTCTCATTCTCAAGCAACATCCACTGCTAAGTTTTAGAATTTGTATATTTGAGATTATATAAAACTATATTACACTAGCGAAGAGAACTTGAGATGCACTTTGGTAAAGTGAGTGCCTCATCAGGGGGCAACTTTCTGAGAAAAGCATAGTCCATTTAATCATTTTACATAGGCTTAGGATGGAGAGAAGTCAATATTAAGACCATTAATGAAACACTAAACATGTGCTTAATTTTAAGCACACAAACATGCCCCAAATAAACTTGTAGCTAGTTACAAAGTATCTACAAATTACAAACTACCTATTCTGATAAATAGTCTTTTTTCATGGTTCTCTTAAAATATATAATTAGCTCTTTACCAAGTTCCTTCAACTTTTTTCTTGATTTCTTACCCATGTTAAAATACTGTGGGGTTTTTTTGAGTCTAGAACAAATCTAGCTCGTAATATTGCTCCAAATTTCTCCACATTTTTACTCCCAGTGTTTAAAGAGCAAGACTTTAAATGAAAACCTATGTTGTACTCAGCCATTTCTGTTTTTCTGAAGGTTTTTAAAGTTACTTTGTGGCCCTGTCAACATGGTCAGGTTTTGCTAGAAAGAAAGGATGAATTGCAGTGGGCTTAAATCTACTCCTCATTATGCTACGGCAGATTAACCAGAGTGTTTTAAGAGTAATTTAAAGCCACCCCTGCATGTGTCATGGTTTCTGTGAAGGCAAAAGTAGAATCAGATTAAAAAATTTCTGTGGCTTTCCCAAATGGCTCATACAACCTGAGGCTGCTCATTATTTCACCTTGCATGGCCTGTTAATATGAGCATATGTTAACAGCAAACAAACAGAAATCTCTCTTCTTCTCTCTCTGCTTTCTTCCCTGTTACTGAAGTTGGGGTTTATTTTTAACTTTATATAAAAATAAATTAATCTTCCATATTCCCAGATTAATCACTTGCAACAGGGGTGTGTGGTTGTCCATTCCCAGAAAGCATGGGGAGCTTCTGGAGTGCCTTATTGATAAAGTCTTGTTCATGTTTCTGTCTTCCTCACATAAATCAGGGAGCCAGCCCACCCCTCCATATCAAAAGGTCACTGCCAAAAAGAAAAGCAAGGACTCTCCTCTGGACTTGCTGGAAAGCATCCAGAAAGGCTGAAGTGAGTGATGAAATTAGCAGCCTGGTAACTGGGACCATTTCTCTCAATATTGCATTTTTCAGGTTTAATTACATGCTTTTACTTTCTTCTACTTCACACTCATTTTCTCTCCCTTTTTAATTTGTTGGCTTCTCCCACAAGAGAAGCAGCATGTGTGTGTTACATTCTGGGGCCTGAGGTGGCTTCTGTGGCAGTTCAGCCTCATTTGCACTTCTGATAGTTTTCTGTATGTGTGCTAATCATGATAAATCGGTACAGATACCAAAATGATTTGTACTCAGTGCAATAACTCATCCTAAACCATATCCAGTCTGCTTTATGGATTTATACCTAGAATGAATCACTTTTCCACTGTTCCGTCAAAATGATATAAATACTAGGGTTTGGGGGCAAGAGGGAGAAAAGGATGATTTCTTTATATTTTGTTTCCTTTGATAAAAATACTAAATGGAGTATTTCTTCCTGCTCCCCTGCAGGGGATTCTAATTGAGTGGCAGTTTTGAAGTCTGCTATGGACTGCAGACATGAATTTATGACTTGAATTCATGACTTGAAAAACTACTTTGAAAGTAATGGTAAATGTCACCACGTGCCTTGAATAGACAGTGCTTAATGCTGGAGGAACATGAGGTTGCTGAACATTGACTTTCAAACATTTTGAAAGGATTTGACATTTATTTCTCATGTTACTGCATCTCAATAAATATTTTCAAGTCAGCCACAGAGAGATAAGTGGATGAGCAAGATCTGAGGTCACACAAAATTAGTTGTAACTAAGGAAGACAAGGTGTTTTTTCCTAAAATGTGGAGTGTTTAATACATTTAGATCAGTTATGTCAGTCGTAAATCTCTGGAAGAAGCTTGCAAATGGTTATAGTGATGGTTTAGGGTATGTGTCCTAATTAGAAATGAAGCTCCATGTTTTTCAACATCAAGAAAAAAAGTGTTGATTTTTATCAATTTTCAAGTCCTATGCAAATCCAATAGCTTTAGGTTACAAGGAGATAAAAGAAAATGAATTTTGTAGCATGATTTATATGTTTTTAGAATAGGCTTGTTATTTTAAGGCTTACTAAAATAGCTTTGCTTATAATTACCTCCATAACCAAGAAAAAAAAAAAAAACAAAGAAAATCCCACCAAAAACCCAATGAAAATTTTTTTCCCAGCAAGTGAATAATTCATAAATATTGTATTTAGAAATTCAGTTTCCATCCTTTCGCTCCCAAAAGCTAAAAGTAATTGGGCTGCTGCTGCCTGAGCCTGCTGTTGGTGAATGATAGGGATCTTAGAAGTTCTATAAAATAACTCTGTAGGGAAGTACTTAATGAAATGCTAATAAAGCACTTAACTGCTATGCAATCTGTACATTTTTACATGATTTTTCACTATCCCACGTATTTGCCAGAATCAAAGACAAAATCTAAAGCAAAACCAGAACTGATAACGTGTTTATTTACCATGTTACATCGTTTCAGGGATGGTCATAAACCACTGGAACAAATTGTTCAGAAAAATTGAATTGTCCATTGACTGAAGTCTTTGAAACCAGGCCAAATGCCATTCTGGAAAAAACCTGCTACGCAAAAAGAAGATATCAAGCTTAAATCAGGTAGTGCTTGAGAAATGTTTCTGAGTTGTGTTAAACAAGAGTTGGACTAACTGAGCTCACAGTCTCCTTGGATTTAAAAATCTAAACCCCAGGATTAATGTACTCCCATCTAGACGTCAACACTGCAGAATTCCATGCTGAAGATGGTTGTCCAGGATTCCTTTATAACTTGGGAAATGAATAAACACCTCTAGGTCATGATTCATCTCACCCTAATGTAGACAGACATCTGAAACGGTGCTTATTTTTCTCCACCAAGGAGTCTAGACAGGTGGTTCAGCCATAAGTGGTGTATTATATACATCTGAACTGAGGCAAAATGACATGAAGCCATAAATCTAGATGTCTTGCCTGTGCAGCAGATATTCTATATGCACACACTATAGTATATATACAACCTGAACGTATATGTGTGTGTGTGTGTATATATATATGTATTTATTCAGTGTGTATGTGTGTGTATGTGTATTTCTCCCAGTGCTTCCAGGGAAAACAGGCAGTTTCCAGGCCCCCGGAATCCTTGTGATAACCTGTGCTCACCAAAAATCCTATAAAACTAACCTGGGACTTTGGGTGAAAGGAGGTTTTCATCATTTTTTCTGGATGCTAGATGGCAGCATTGCACTTCCTGAACACCTCAGGCAGTGGAAAATAGGGACAATGACAGCACTCTGAAGATCAGGATGCTGTCAGTAATGAAAGTTCAGATAGCCTAAATAGTCACGTAATTAAAATATTATGTTTATGAAGGGGTTGCCTAGAACAGAAGGTGCATTGTACTTTCTTCTTTACTGCTTACATGAGTTAACAGCTGAGAACAGCACTGCTCATATTTTATATTTACATTATTTATCTTCAGGATTAGGCCTCTGATATGTCAATTTCTTGTGATTTATAGCACTCAGAAGAAGCAGTGATTTTGCAAAGGGAGTGGGTGAACCTTACCCCACGGACACAGGGATTTAAATCTTACATGATTTTATCACAGCTGAACAAGGCAGACTTGGTTGTTTCAGTTCAGGTGTTAGTGAATGAGCACCCACCTCACCGAGTTCTTGATGCAGAAAAGTGACTTCATTAAGGAAGTTGACCCTAAAAAAGAACCTGAGTTCTGCAGTGGGCTTGGTTTGCCTAATCCCCAAGTGGTGGGACTCAGGCAGCTGTGGGACCCTCTACCACTGGTTTCCAAACTGAAGGAAAGTAGTGGTGGAAAAGGAGAATTCAAGCAAAAGAAACAGATTTTGGCGCAATTGAGAATAGAAGAAAGAGCTGGTTGATAGTTTGGGAGGAGATGACTCAGTGTGAGGGCATTCTCTAGCTGGAGGCTGGTGCTAAGTGATAGTTTTGGACCCAGATCCCAGCCCCAGACACTGGGAAGCTGCACATCTGCCTAAACTAACGAAAGAGAGAGTTCAAAAGGAGCTGAAAGATGCCAAGAGAGTAGGAAATCAATGCAAGATCAAAGTCTCAAGGTGGATGGAGGCTGAATTTTCATGGGAATATTTTCTTTGAAAGACGACTGTGGGGGAGTTGCTGTATGTATCTGTCAGATTTTGTTGCAGTATTCTGGAGGGGATGTACTCTGACAAAAGGTTGAGAGGTGAACCATCCCTGTCCTGCAGAGAACAGAAGTTCTCCTTGCTGGACCACAAGGAGGAGTGCCTGGGATGGTGATGTCAGAAGGACGAGGAAACAGAGACAGCAGTCAGGCTTGTGAGTCTGATTTCCATGGGAATCCATGGGAATTGTGCTTCCTCTGAATATTCAGTTGAAAAATGTGAGGGGGGTCATAACTCCTTTAGGTTAAAATATAAGAGAACTGATTCTATGCAATCTTGGGGGCTTTTATTTGTGTGTGTAATGAATTGATTTCTGCTGTAGGGTTTTTTCAAGGCTTTGTTGTCTCTTGTGACAGCACACACAGGTAAACGTAGCCTTCAGCTGTAAATAACAGTCAAACATACATAAAATAGATAAATACATACAAAATAGATAAAAATTACAAAAACCTACATGAATACAGGTTATTTTGGTAAGAACAAGACTGTAAAAGCAAGCCTAAATGTCAAATGTGTTCTAGAGCTCAGTCATCCACTGTGACTACTCCAGAGAGAGTTACTTCATGTTATTGAAGTCAGACTAATCCTGTGACTAGAATGATGCTTCTGTAACTGGCTCTGGTATAAATTATTAGGGAATGAAACCTGTAGCCTGACTGGAAAATTGGTATTCTGTTTGTCACCAGGTTTAGCATCAAATAAGACTTGATCAGGTTTTTTTTCACAGTTACTGCAGTAGGTTTTTAAGGCAAAACTGCATGGGATTCTTGTGCAGATCTCACTTTTGGAATGGTTTAATCTCTGATGGCATCAAGTGATCAAATTGGTCATACATTGTTTGGTCTGGCTTTATTTTAGTTTTCCTTTTTCCCTTCCCATGGAATATTTTGACATTTCTTGAAACTCCTGAACTTCCAACTTTCCATTTGGAAGTTAATTGAAGCAACATAGTTTATTTTCAGTAGAAACTGAATTTATGTATGTCAGGCTCATGTTTCAGGGCTGCTCTGATGCCTTCTAGGGCTTACTCTGCTGATAACCTCCTCTCTCGCTCTTCATTTGAGCAAAGCCATGCTGAAGTCTCTGTAGTTTTTGTGATTCATGTCCTTCCTGTAGTAGGAATTACAGAATAGAATCCCAGAATGGTTTGGGTTGGAAGGGACCTTAGAAATGGATTCTGCCCCCTGCCATGGGCAGGGACACCTTCCACTATCCCAGGGTGCTCCAAGCCCCGTCCGACCTGGCCTTGGACATTCCAGGAATCCGCAGCTTCTCTGGGCAACCTGTGGAAGTGCATCATCATCCTCACAGGGAAGAATTTCTTTCTAAATGAATACTGTGTGTTTTGTTTCAGGGACAGCTATGATTACTGAAGAATTCAATTTAAAAGCCCCACACTTTTCCTTTAAATCAGACATGAATCTGTCACATGGTTAATATTGATTAATCCTCCACCACAGGCCCTGAAATAGATACATCTCTAACATGGCTCATGTATTTCTAATAGAGTCTAAACACACAGCAATTATCTCTTGGGTTCTATGCAGGGACAATATCAGAAAACACATTTTTATTGTGAGGTGGACCCAGCAGTTGCACAGGTTGCTGAAGGCCGTTGTGGAGCCTCCCTCCTTGGAGATCTTAAAAAGGAGTCTGGACGTGGTCATGGACAGCCTGCTCTAGGAGACTCTGCTTGAGCAGGACAGTCAGAAATGAAAGCTCCAGAGGTCCCCTTGAACCTCAACCAATCCCTGACTGTTATCCCTGTGTAAGGATAGTTGAGGGAGGGAAGAGTTTAATAGGCAAAGCAGAAGCTGTGTACTCAAGGAAAGCAAAGCAACAAATTCATTCACCACTTCAGCACCAATCCAAAACTCAGCCCCATACCAGATCTTTTGAAGAAAATTGACTCTACCCCAGCCAAAACCAGCACAAAGGGATAATGAGAAATATTTTATAAATTCATTAGCCTTTTTGAGTATTCTGATAGTGAAACCTAGCTAGCAAAGTAGTGCAATAACTCTTAGTGATATGAAGTACAAGACTATTGGGTGTTTGCTAACAGTAATAAAATTTTGTCCAATTTTCCCAGTTGGACAAGTTGAAGATGATCTGTCTTAGGGCCTCTGTAGGAGAACTACTATCAGCAGACTTTCCAATGCTAAGACAGTTTCTCCAAGATTTCTAAGGCTTACCCAAATCCTGTGACTCTTTTGTTTCCCTATAAACACTACTTTCCATCTGGGATTTTATTTTTGGTGAAGGGAGAAAAGTTGTCCAAATGTTTTCTCTGCCTTCCCCCACAATCCTTCTTTTCCTTTCAAGAAATCAATAGCATGACTCATTTCCCACCCTGTGACTTGTTCCCTTGGGCTAAACCTCCAGGAGCCTGGCCACTGTGTCCTACAGCTTCCTCCCAGCCTGCTTGCTCAGGTTTCCTCCTCATAGGAATTGGACATGGTGAGCAACTCTTTCTCACTGTAGTAGGGGCAGGGATGAGATCAGAGCCTGAGCATGGGCAGGGAATTTGTCAAACACTCTGGATCCACAGCTGGATCCTGACATGTTCAGTCCCTTCTTCCTGCAATAGTTCAGAGCTCGTATTTCTGTGGACAATTCCTCTATTCCTGTCCTGACACTTAGGTGAGAAAAGTCCATTTTGTGTGTTCTTGATCACCACAGGTAACAATGCCGTCACCACAGGTTCCCAATGCCGTCCCTCTCCGATAGCATGATATGACCAGATACAGCTGCAACACAATTCAGAATTAAACTAGGATGTACCATTGCTAATTTGTCAATTGTCAGCACCTTAGCTTGTTATTTTGTTTACTTTGAGAGGTATGCCTTTGGGATATTTTTAAAACAGAGAGTCTTGACTGTTGTTTAATAAAATTCTTAGTGGTCTTTAAAGTATGAGGAATTCCTTACCCTGAGCTAAGTTTCTGGTGGGGGGCAAATACAAGAGACCTATTACAGTTTTTTACAAAAATTTTATTTGTTGTTCAGAAAATCTAGAGCGTGGTTCCACTGTTCTCTCCCCAGAACCCTGTTTTCCTTTAATTAGAAAAAGCATTATTTTTATTCCATAAAACACCTGTCACAGTATCGTTTTAATCAGACATTAAAAAACAAAATTAAATGAGATTGGAGTATTCTTTCCCCTCTCTCTCTCCCCACCCAACATGTTTTCTGGCAAATATGACTTCATGTGTGGCTTCAATGTGACTTTCGTATTAAAATGATGCAATGATCACGTATGGTACTGACCCCTGATTATTTTATTTGCACTGCTGGAGTGCCCTATTATCTAATTAAATTTTTGAAATCTATTGAGATTGCAATTTCAGTAAAGGCAACCACACAACCACATTTCTCCTGGATCTTGTGCCAATACCCTGACTTTGGCAGTGCAAATGTTTAACAAAATACGACTTATTTCACCCAGCTTCCAAACTTTTGGGTTTTGCTTTCTTGTTTGAGAAGGGTGAGGTACTTAAATGCTGAGCTTTGCATTTTAGTTTAACCTATTTGTTCAACGTTTTTCCCCAGCTAGAAGGATGTTCTGAATTAAAATTTGAGTACTAGTTGATACCTGGTTCATTGCGGATGTTTTGATTTTTTTTTTCCTGTTTTTCTCCCCCCACTTCATCTTGCCCTCCTGGGGGTGTTTCTCTCCATACACATCTGTAATGCCTGCCCCGACACACCAGAAGAGGGCAGTTGGAATAAGCTCATTGCTAAACCATATGGAACACGTTCTGGAAAAACATGAAGCCAGGGAAAATGCAGCTGTGGAGCACAAGCCCTACCTGAGGCCAATTGTGCTTTGTGTACAGACTGTACAAACTGGGAGAGAGCACACAACACAGGGGATGGGGAGCTGGATTAGCACCTCCTTCAAGTCTCTAGGCAGATGTTCAGCTCCATGTACCCTGTCAGCTCTGTACCAGGTCATGACCAGTAACGGGATGAGGCCTTGCTGGAGCCAAATGTGTTGAAAACAAAGTCAGTTTAATAGGAGCTGAAGCAAGGAGGCAGGAGAAACAGTTTAGTCAAGTTTGACTTTTCAGGATAATCACTCAGGGAAGACTTCAAGCTTCACAGAAGCGTAGCCAGCAGGTTGAGGGAGGTGATTTTGCCCCTCTGCTCCACTCTGGGGTGAGACCCCACCTGCAGAGCTACATCCAGCTCTGGGTCCCAGCACAGGAAGGACATGGAGCTGTTGGAGCGAGTCCAGAGCGTGGCCATGAAAAGGATTGAGGAATGCAGGGAGGGAGCACCTCTCCTGTGAGGAAAGGCTAAGAAAATTGGTATTGTTCAGCCTGGAAAAGAGAAGATTTAGGGTGACCTAATTGTGGCTTTTGAGTACCTGGAGGGAGACTGCAAGAAAAATGAGGAGAGACTATTGACAAGGATGTAGAGATAGGACAAGGGAGAAAGGCTTCACACTGAAAGAGAGAACATTTGGATTAGATATTGGGAAGGAATTCTTCCCTGTGAGGGTGGTGAGGCCCTGGCACAGTTTTCCAGAGAAGCTGTGGCTGCCCCATGATCCCTGGAAGTGTCCAAGGCCAGGCTGGATGGGGCTTGGTCTCATGGAAAGGTGTCCTTGCCCATGGCAGGGTGTGGCACTGGATGATCTTTAAGGTCCTTCCCAAACCAAGCCATCCCATGATTCTATGATATATATTGAGGAATGCTACAACTCACTTATGGCTGCAAGGCTGCCAGACTGGCGCAGCAAGGTCAGTAAGGGAACAGAGAGTCCTTCAAAATAAAACATAACTGCCATAGTAGGATGGTGCTTTAGAACAGGGCAAACAAAATATGTGAAGGGTCTGGATGGGAAGGCTTGTGAGGAGCAGCTGAAGTCACTTGGTCTGTTCAGGCCAGAGGAGACTGAGAGGAGACCTCATTGTGGTCTTCAACATCTTTATGAGGGAAAGAGGAGGGGCAGGCTCTGATCTCTGCTCTATGGAACAGTGACAACACCCGAGGGAACAGCTGGAGCTGTGCCAGGGCAGGGTTAGGTTGGATATCAGGAAAAGGTTATTCCCCCAGAGGGTGGTCAGGCACTGAACAGGATCCCCAGGGAAGAGTCACAGCACCAGCCTGACAGAGCTCAAAAAGTGTTTGGAAAATGCTCTCAGGCATAGGGTGTGACTCTCGGGGCATCCTGTGCAGGGCCAGGAGTTGGACTCTGTGATCTTGATGGGACCCTTCCAACTCAGCATATTCTGTGATTCTGTGAAAATAGAGCAAAATACCTATCCAAATTGAGGAATGAAGGGATTGAGAGGACCTCTGTGAAAAAGGACTTGAAAACAGGATAAAAGATAGTGTCCAAAAAGGTACATAATTTGACAAGTGAGTTTTAGATAAAATATTTCTATTTGGAAAAGATATCTTTTTTCCCACTATTAAAAAAGAGGAGACACTGTGGAATTCCTTTTTCCTTCTAATGTTCCCTCACTCCTTGTAACCTATTGTTATGTCCAATTTGGCTATTTTACAAGCACCATTTAATTCACAAGAACACCCTTGTGTCTTCCTCCTGCAAGTGATAAGTTCACCTGAGGTTCTTCACATTATCAACTATAAAAATATTCCACAGGCAAAATTAATTGATAAAAATTAATTGATTGAAACCAGGATCAGATAATGAGCCCAGAGGGTTTGGAGCTTTAGGTAGGCATCACTGTGAGGGTTCTTTATTTCAAATATTTGCACTTTTGGCTCATAAAGAAATGCAAATATAGCTGGATATTCGGATTCTATGTTGAAACTTGCAGAGCAGGTATTTTTTAAGGACTTAGGGAAAGGGCTAAAACATAAAGAGGGTGTCTGAACAGACATCAATCATCAAATCTCCTGCAGCTCTTGCTTGCCAGAGATTTAAGAAGCAGCATAACTTTGCATGGAAGGTTTGTTTTTTCTAATGTTTTGCAAAGTCCACGTCAACAATCATGCAGATTTGCTTTCTTATAAAATCTTTATTGTGGTTTTAGCTCCAGTTTCAGCACTGTTCTTGGATTGGAAGTGTGCACCGGCTCACCAGCCAGAATGCCTTTCTCTAGAACACATTTTTTCAATTTCAGAGCAGAAACAGCAGTAACCGTTTTGTTGTTGTTTTTTGGTTTTTTTTTTTTTTGCAGGTTTGTCTTCATCTTTTGTTATCAGATTTTGTTGCACAGCCACATTCTAGAATGCACACTCAGTGATGTCAAAAGAGCTTTGCTTTAGACATGTTGTTACAAGCAGAAAATGATTAGATGTGTTGGAGTCCAAATAGTTCTCAGTTCATGCATCCTCAATCCATCAATACCGTGTGTTTTAAACAACTCATTTGGAAGGGAGCCCAGCATGCTGACTTTATCAGGAGTATTACGTGCATATTTAGACTCAGGCACATACAGTCCTTATGCACAGCAGAAAAATCCTCCTGCACAGCCAAGATCATCTTCTGTGTTACAGCAGCACCGTTTGGAGCAGCTGTGCTGGAATTCTGAATGCGTGCTGCTCCTGCATGGATATTTCCTAAAGGAAAACACGAGGTTTGCTGTACCCATAGGGAACATGGCTGTGGGGGGCACTTACACATGAACAGTTTTTTAGGTGATTCAGTATCTGTGTGTTCATTGGATCATGGAATGGCCTGGGTGGGAAGGGACCTTAAAGCCCGTCCAGTTCCACCCCCTGCCATGGGCAGGGACACCTTCTGCTATCCCAGGCTGCTCCAAGCCCCATCCAGCCTGGCCTTGGACACTTCCAGGGATCCAGGGGCAGCCACAGCTTCTCTGGGCACCCTGTGCCAGTGCTTTTTGGGCTGCATGAATCACCTTAAAGCAAATTTGTGCAATGAGGCTGTGGGAGAGTGTCCTCAGATAGCAGTGATTTGAGGAGGTAAATTTTGACCTGAAGTGGGCATGATAATTCTTATCCCCAACACTGCACTCGGGTTAGGCCCCTTGAGGAGTAAATATGGCTTAGATTAAATTACTGTCAGGCTTTGTGCACCTGAAGAAGCTAATGGTATGTGTTTGTGTCACAATGCTTCCATCTGAGACTGAAAAAACAAGGCAAGAAACAAGTTTATTTTCAGTTGTATGTTTGTTTGCTTTTTTCTCTGAATTATGATTCACTTCTGGGATATTTGTGCAGTTTGCAACCAACTTGACTGTGGTTGTTCATGAGGAAGCAATCAGGTAAAAATGTGCAATTTGAAAAGGAAGACAAAGGTCCCTCACAAGAAAACATTGCTTTTGATGATACTGACTCTTCTCATAGCCAAATAGCATTTGCTTGGCTGATGGTAAATGGAAGTTTCTTGATTTTGAAAATACCAAATAAAAATGTATTTTTTGCAGTATTCTTACTTTAAAGGCACAGTTTAAAAAGCCATAGTACAACATATATTTCATATTTTTCATCTTTAGATAGATTTATGCTCTGCCAAAGGGCTCTCTAAAAATCTTGATTGGAGTATAAATCTTTTTCTCACTGAAGCCCATGGACAGCGGTGTTAGAGCAATGCACTGGGTGCATTTGTGTTCAAAAGTAGATAAGGATTTTATTCACCAAGATTGTACTTTGACATGGTCCCAATACCATGAATGATCTCATTAAAGGTGCTTTACTGGGTTTTATACGGCAAAAACTTGAAATTTCCTGTCATTCCAGATTACCATGCTGCTCTCTGCTACAGTCATGTCTGATGATCTCACAGGAGACAGAATTTTGCAGAACTGAACCTTGAGTCTGTTTTTGTTTCACTGCCAACTTACTGTATATTGAGCTTCCCAACAGAATTCAGAAAGAAAAAACATTTAGGATTTGAAAAGACTTTGTGGAAAATTTCATTGAACTGTCCACAAAATACAGAATCCGTAAACTTAAACCTGTTTGGTTTGGTTTTGGGGATTTTTTCTGTTTGCAGTTATACCTTTTTACCTTTCAGGGTTTTCATAAAAATACTGGTGAATACTCTGATGAAATCTAGTCCCCAATATGATGGAGAAGGTTGCACTCAGAAGCAGGGAAGTTCCAGTCCAACAGTGCAGCTATTTGTTTAGTACTATTCCAGCAGAACTTCCAGCAAAATATTTTGAAATAATAGGGATTATGATCCAAAGCTGGCCAAGAATCAGAGTCTTGCATAACCAAGACAGTCTTTTTTATTTTAAGGTTTTTTTTCCCATTTTTTTGTCATGTACCAAAAAAAAAAGAGACGTAATGATCCCTTCTCTGTTCTGAAGCATCCTTCACTGGAAATGTCAGGAACTGTGTCTGCTCTTCAGTGGTCTTACTTGAACTCTAAAATCCATTTTAGAGATAATAGTAAACTTTGATAAGGGAAATCAGGATGACTTTTCCTTTACAGGAGCTCTCTCTGAAGGAGAGGAGCATTTTCTGTGCAGAAATTACCTCAGTTGTTCTAGAACAGATTCACGGTGTCCATTTACGTCAAAAATCCTCTCATTTAAGAGAAAGTTTATGTGTCCTTAGTACATCCCAGCTGGGGATGTTTATGATGTCTTAATCAGGGCAGGATGACCTGCAGTGCCTGTGGTCTGGATTCATGTTCTCTGCAGTGTCCCATAATATATCCACGAGTTCCAGCATCTCCACTACGGTCATTTTGGAGCATTGAATAAAGTAACATCAAGTTGAGATACTGAGCATGCAGAGGGAAGGTTTGAAGGAAATCTTAGGAATTTTAATTTATAAGGAGTGACACTGAGTCCAGTCTTACAGGATCACTTGAAATGCTGATGTATTTATGCCAAAAAGAGCTCCCAGATTTTTTATCAATACGTTTTCCTATGGATGACCTACTCAGTATGTTGTGATTAGCTCAAGACTTCTAGAATAAAGACTAAATCCACTAAAAAACACAGGAAAGAAAGAGAAATCAAAATTTCTGTCCGAAAAACAGCAAATTTGGATAACAGCCTCATTTTGTAGTGGATGTGTGCTATTTTTTGTGTGATGTACTTTGTTTTGAGAAAGGAACACCCCTCCTTCTCTCTCTCTCTCTCTCTCTCTCCCCATACAAACACATCTTTTTATTTTGTTCTCTTTCCTTAGGGTTTGATCTAACATTCAATTCTTGAGATGCTAAAAGTGTAACACACGGAAATCACAGCAAAAATACCATTTAATTTCACTTTAATCTGGGTGAAACTGAACTATTGTCCTTTCTTCCTTTCTCCTTTTTTATTTTTAAATCATGGGAAATATAAATTAGTCCATTTGAATGAAATAAGTTGCTTCTTTAAATACACTTTATGCAACCTTTAGCCAATGCTGTTTTGAGTAGCAGTAAGGTGGGCAGATCCTTGCCAGATGTCTCCGTCAGCCTTCCTCTTTTGCATCCCTTGAGCCCTGAGGGGAGGAGGACAGGACAGAATCCCAGTTTTCTGGCCGTGCGAGGAGAAGGCACGAAGGAGATTTCTTGGTGGCCCTTTGAAAGATGGGAAAAGCAGCTGAGGGTCCTGCAAGGCAAAGCACAGCAAGGAGAAACAGAAGCAGAGGGGAAGTCATCAACCCACTCACCTCCTGGGAAGGGCATGGAGATAATTAGTGACTGTTTGGGGGAGGACTTTGCTTTTGGGAGGAGAAATCATAACTGAAGGAGAGATGAAAAGGTTCATTTGTTGACACTAAGCACAAATGACGACTCTCCTTGCAGATCCCTCTGAAAGCAGAGAGGGATCTCTGTGTGGGTGGGAAGCAAGAATTTATAGTCAGTTAAGGTTTTGTGCATTCTGGGTGAGTGGGGGAATGGACAGGCCTTTGTTAATGCTACTCAGATAAAGGTGAAAAATTGTCCAGTACCTCATGGGCTGAGCTCCAGCATTGGATAGTCAATGCAATTGTGAGGGAAGCCCTGTGGTATTACCTAATTAGTTGCTATTAATTAGTATTAATTTTGAACACAGAATCATAGAATGGCCTGGGTTGGAAGGGACCTTAAGGATCATTTAGTTCCAACCTCCTTATCCTAACATTTAGCTTTGTCTTCCTTGGCTATGTTGTGTGTGGTGCCCACTACATGCCCACCCAGTGTAAAACATGGAGAGGCAGGAAATGAAATATTGTGACCTTGAGCCTAAAATTAGATTAAATCAGTAAATCTCACTTGAATGGCAGTTTCTTGGGCCCTATGCTGCTGTTAGTCTATGTAAGAGAAGGGTTTTTGAGAACAGATAAACTCACCTGTTGGATCACATAATCAAAACAAATTACCTGCCACAAATATTTTCTTTCCTTAATCAAAGTGCTTATGTGCTGCAATGGATTTCCCTGAGAGACTGTGGGATTGCTGTTGCTGGGGATCTCCAGAGAAGTCATTGTAAAGTTTTATGGGAAGGAGGAGGAGGAAGGGAGAAAGGAAATGAAAATCTTTTTCATAGGAACATTTGAGAATATCCATAGATTTTTGTATAATCTATGTATTTTTGTATCTTGTACCTCATTATGATTATTTCCCATTCTTTTTCCCTCTCAAACGACTGTATCATGTCACCTATTTCCTAAATTCCTTTACCTTTCTTATCGTAAGTTTTTGCAGTAGATATCTTCACAATTACTCTAAATTAACTATATTTAAAGCTATTTTTAAAAATATCACTAGGGACCAGAAAAAACACTTATAATTAATGTGACACAGCCTCTTGTCCCATGGGGTTTTCCTTGCTCATGTGGTTCACACATGGGACCTCTTGGCAAAGAACCTTATGACAAGCACTGAAGACTTATACATTAAAAAGCTTTTTTATATTGCACGTTCCCTAATTTGAATTTTAACCCGCTCCTTAAATATTAATGTTGTCTGTGTGAATAATGTACTGTTCTGGAAAGAAAAAAATTGGAATCTTAGAATGGTTTGGGTTGGAAGTGACCTTAAAGGTCATCTTGTTCCAACCCCCCCTGCGGGGAACACATGGGCAGGGACACCTTCCACTATCCCAGAGTGCTCCAAGCCCTGCCCGGCCTGGCACTGGACACTTCCAGGGATGTAATGTTTAATTCCTGCAGGTTCTACCAGACACAATTATGTTCAGTGTCATCTGTTTTGGGGGCCGTGTGAGCAGTCAGGACTGTATCAGCCCTGTGTGTGTGATTATTAACATTTCTCTGTTGGGGACCAAATAACTGTGCGAGGGGATTTGAGACACATGACAAGAGGGTTTGAATCAGCACAGGCTTCTTTGAAAACAAAAAGAAACAAAAAAAAAGAGAGGTGTAAAAGCCTGAATTGAAAAAAAGCAACTTTGCCCTGCATGTGTTTGTACTGGTGCTAATGAAACATTGAAATGTGTCATACTACATTGCCCTGATGACACAACTTTTCCCCATAAGATCTACAAATGCAGATGCAATCTTTCTTTGCCAAAAGCTTCCCTTCCTGCCAAGTACATTGAACTATTCCCAACACACTGTATAAATCCAGCCATATGTAAATACAATTATTTTCTGACTAACTAAGGATCAAACAAAGTTGATAAACTTATCACATTTCCATAAAAACCTGATGGATTTTCTACATGAATCCTCACAAATTCATCACTTTTGTCAAGGTGTTGCACACTTAATGTTACTTTGCTATGAAGTTGGGTATTTAATTACACTTAATGTTGGCAAACAGCTAGAAGTGGTGACATTTTATACATAGAACTGAATAATTAGGCAAATTGCTATTTTTATGGTCATCCTAAAAACCCAAAATGAGCACGGTCTAGGGTACACAAAGTAAAATTTTCACACTGCAATGGCTTTACCTAGAAGTCCATCCTTCACAAAATGAGAGTTCCAGACTACTTGGAAAGCAAACATTGCACTTCAAGCTAGAGATCTTTCAAGAGTTACATATTTAATGCACTGAAATAAGGGCCAGAGGAAGGGAGAGCTCATTTGCTTTTGGTTTACTGAAAAATATGTTGCAAAATATGCAATATTGCTCAGTATTCAGTATCATAAAACCTTTCTAGAGCTGGTGCTTGAAAGGGATGAAACACAGCCCTGGTCATAACTTGTCCTTTTTTTCCCTTCCAAATTTGTGCTGGGATTGACCAAATAGAGCTCTCCAGAATTAATCAAATTTGGAAAGAGAAGTGCATAGTTTTTCACATCAATGTGGAAACTTGAATGGCTGTAGGAAGCTTTGTATGCCACAGAGAAGTAGATTTGCTGGAAGAATGAGATAGTGTATGTTTGAAGTTAGAGGCCTTCATTCTGAAAAGGTGTGTTATGGACTGGGAAAATGAATTATAGAGACAAAATACTCGTGGTGAAAGTTCATCCATAGGATTGGCAAGGAGTAGTGCTAATTCTGGTATAACCTGAGCTCAGGCAAGCACAGCGGTAAGAAATCTCACTGAGGTGTTAAGATTTCACAGAATTTGCAATTTTGTCAAATTTGCAATGTTTATACAAGGCCACAGTGCTGCTCTGGGTGGTACTGGGAGAGAGACAAACAGTTCTGCTTATGGACAAGGCTGGCAAAAGAAACCTCAAAACACCCAAACAAATGGCATTTAGCACTAATTAATAACTTTTCTCATGAAGATTTTTTAAATCTTAAGGTTCATACTGGGCTAAAACAATCATATAGCTGCTGGGGAGTGGGACTGTGGGCTACATTGGCCTGTTCTGTGGAAATACATCTACCCTTCAGCAGAACCCACCCTGTGGAAGTAGGAATGGGTTGTGCAGAGATGCGTGGGTGACTGCATGTTTTTAACATGTTAATGAAGTTGGTTTGTGGGAAGCTTGATCAAAACTATGAATTTAGAAGAATTATCTCATCTGAATTTTTCTGCCATGAAACAGTAATACCAATAGTTACTGTACCTGTGTACCTTTGTGCTATTCTTTTTAGACTCTTACAAATGAAGTTTCCGTGACAGTTTTGAAGTTTGTTTGCCACATGCCTGAGTAACTCATTTCAACAAAGACACAAAAATATATGAATGCAAAACTGTGTATGATGGATGGAGGAATTTTCAGGGCTGTGAGTGGAAAGGTCATTCTGTCTTGAGAGTGAATCCAATTAAATTCTGTGCTGAGGCCAAGGAAACTGATTGGCATGCAGATTAAAGCCAAGCTCAGGTCTTCCCAGAGCATTTACTGACAGCCATGAACTCAGAGAGTTTCAGGCGATGGATTTTCCAAGTTGTGTTTGAGGACTTTCTTTAAGCTGCATCAAATGAAAAAGCTAAAAGTTGTAGAAGAAGAAGGGGAGATTCATGGACTCATGTGGAGATCCTTTCCTGACACTGTAATTTCCAAAGCAACAACAAAAAAGCAACAAAAAAAATCCCATCCTCATCATAAATCAATAAAAACCATCTTTCCATAACATTTTTATTATTCTGATAACAACAGTTTGACATTTTTGCTTTGGCTCAGTCAAGTTTTTCCTATCTATTGCCTGCCAGGAGAAAAAAAGTTCCATAATTTCCATCTACTGGAGAGTGTTTCTTTCTGATTGTTAATGAATGTGCACACAGGATCATTTCATCTTGTCTATTCTGAATTTTGCTAGACAAAGCAGGATAATGCTTCAAGTTATACACAGAATTTGTATGTTATGACAACATTAATATTAATAATATTAACAATAATAATAGTTCATTCTCCCTTTTTTATTATGAAGTTATTGATTTTTATTATGAAGTTATTGTTGGTGAAAGGTGACAATGGTGCATGAGACTTTCTAAAGTTATCTACTGTGTTCAGCACAGGCAAAAAGCCATTTAAATTCTCACCATAAAAATCCTGCTGGTGACCTGGTGGAGAGGACAAATCTCTCCACTGTTGCCCTGTTCTTTGCATCTTACACGAATCCAACCATGGCATTTCAGATCTCTTGCTAATTGTGATTATTTGCATGTAATGCCCTGGCAAGTTTATTTTAATGATTAAATATCTTTTTCTTAAGACTGGAAAATGGCCTTCAGCCTAATGTGTGTGACTGTGCAGGTTTATCTCTAATCTCACATGCCTGCTATTTTCACGTGCTACGAATACTTCTGCAAGGAAACAAGAAAATTGATGCATTTCATAGTGATTGCCATCTATTTAAATCAGGTTTTGCTTAAATCTGATTAACTCTAGGTTTATTTATTTTATATGTGCAAGTTGGGCTTGCTTTTTCTTAGAGTTGGGCTCACTTTTTCTTCTCTTCAAAAACACTACAACCCACCAAACAATGAGGGGAAAAAAAGGTTATTTTTAAACTATTTTCACTGTGTTTTGCCATGGATGTTTGTACCAACACAAGAGAAGGCTGGGACTGCATTTTCCACTCCTAATGTTGGTTTAAATTGATCAAATTCTTCTCTCGGGCACTGACAAGTCCACACACCCATACACACACACAAAAATTAAATGCTGAGTTGTGGGGAAAGAGCTCAGGGAAGCAGGGATGGGTCAGAAATTTCCCTGCATTGAAGCCAATCCATCATAAAACATAACCTAGGAAGAAAGTGAGCTTTGTTAGGCCTGGTGCTTCAGAACAACCTGCAGACTTAAGTGGTCTTTTAGGTTTATTTAGAGTGTTCATGGAAGTTCTTCTATTATTTAACTGGTTTGTTTATTCCAAATAACCACGTTGGTCTCTTTTTGTGTATAACTTATACCACAGATATGTCATGGAGATACTTTGGTACCAACAGTGACTTCAGGGTTTGTGGGGTTTGGTGGTTTTTTGGTTGGTTGGTTTTTAGCGTTGTAAAATGTAATGAACTGAGAAGTTGCTTTTTAATGACTTGGATTTGAAAATCAGTTAATTCAAAACACCAAAAGCAAAACCTCGGAGTTCACATTTTAGGCTGGGATTGTTCTCTCTCAATTAAATGGAAAAAGGAAGGTGCTCATGGTTTTGCAGATTATTTCAGGGAAGGGGTAGGACTGCAAGGCTCAGAATTGAGCCGGAGGTGATTGGGGTCAAAGTTCTTTCTGTAAACTGTAAGAGTTTTGGGAAGGGAGCCTGGAACATTAATAAAGAGAACATGGCCCTTATCTCAAATCTGTGAGACTTGCAATATCTCCTGCAGTAAATGGGAAAGAACAATATTATTTATTTCCTGGGCAGACACGAGTTGCAGCCTCAATAAGATAAACATGTGAGTTAGTTCAAAATGCCACCACATTTTACATGTTTATCCTCTGATAAGAAAGTGTCCCTTCTAGCAGTGTTGCAAGGTGAGAGGAGTTCAAACTGGCCAGATGTCCTTACCTCAAATGTTCATACACTGGCTTAAATTGAGGCTATTCAAGGTCACATAGGAAAGGCACAGATGCAAACTTACACAGCCCAGATGGTTTAGGAAAGTGGTTCCTGCCCTGTGGGAGAAGTGGCATTTCAGTCAGGTTAGATGAACAGAGCCACTGGAAGATGGACCTGTCTCACATCCCCTGTTTCCAGCTGTGCAGCCCAACCTCTTCCTACCTTGAGTGAGCCAGTTCTGTTCCCCGAATCAGCTGAAAAGCCAGAAGGAGGTATGCAGGAAGAGAAATTAATTCAGTATTTGGACTCTGCTATGAGGCATGAGATGATGATGTGATGTGAGCACTTTCATCTCTCCTTCCCCTTTCCCACAGGTTTTATTCTATGTTTTACAGTAAGGTGACTGCATGTTAAAACACACATTGGGGTTTTGTGTCTGAGTTATGTTTGCTTGAGTAGAAGTCCATATGCAGCAGGAAGCTGATTCTGTTTTTGATGCACAGATAGGTATTTTGTAAGTGTGGTGAATCTGGATAAGTAAAACTTTTTTAAATTTTTTTTTT
>VZTE01006663.1:365652-393645 GCA_013397775.1 Eulacestoma nigropectus
TTTTTTTTTTTTTTTTTTTTTTTGCATGAGCTGCACTGCTTTTGTCATGGTGGTTCACCAAATGATTTGATGCCAGCTTTAGGATAGGGTGTCTTGTCAGGGAAAGACAAAGCAGAAGATACTACTGTTTCTATGTGATGATTTGACCAGGTGATTTTATAAGTCTTTTCCCTTCTAAATGATTCTGTGATTCTGTTCTTGAATATTAGAGTAAGATTTCCTTTAATTAGCACCTTCTCCCCCTTCTTCTCCTTTGTATAGTCTGCTTTCAGAAGGGTAATTTTGCAGATGGAGAGAGCTGAGTGTAGATCCTGCACTGTTAACCTCAGCCCTGTGAACATCTGTCAGCTACTCCCTCCTCTACATTTCCCTGGTAAAAATCCAGTTTTCAAACATGGAGATGCCTTTAATTTTCCTTCTTTATACTGAAGACACGCTTCCAAGGGTTTTCTGTAATCCTGAGGTTTGGTAACTTCTTAAGAATGAAAGGTGATATTCTCAAGTAAGCATAGGCCTTCAGAGAGGGAACAGGAGAAGTCTCTCCACTCCTCCAGCTCCACACATTCTCTTTCATGCTGTTAAGCTCATAATAAGCAGTGATACTAAGCATAGCTTAAAATCACACCATAATTTGGTGCTATAGTCTTGAAATTAAGGTTTGGGAGATTTTTCTCTCTCTCTGCTCTTTTACCCTGACTGTAAGTGGTGTTTGAATATTTTTTTAATATGTAGATCACACACTGTGATTAGATACTGATCACTTCTCTTTGGGCCTCTCCAATTGCTTTCACAAAGTGATTTCACACAAACCAACAGTGGACAGGGATAACCTAAGAGTGCCTTTAGAGAAATAAATCTCCATAAAAGCCCTGATAACCTCATACCGTGTCTTGTCAATGTTTCCATTACAATTTATTTATTACTAGAGGCTCAGGTCTAAGGAAGCAATACTTTATTCTTACCTCTTGTAAGAAGTTGGTAAATGAATACAGACTTTTGATAGCAACATTTTGTTAGAATGCAGATTAGCAAAAATTCTTACTTTTTTTTCAGATTCCTGGAACTGGCAAGGAAACAGATTTTTCTCCATCCCTGGATTGAAACAAGGGACTTTTTTTCAAACAGTTCTGCTGTAGAAATATATAATTATGTGTGGGTAGAACTTGGCGTGGATTTCTTCCCCTTTAGGGATTTGAAGAAAACAAGCCTTTTCAAATACTCTTAATAACATACAGGTAAATAATGAGTTCAGACCAAATAACTGCTAAATATGAGAAAAACAGCATATTTCTACTCCTACTGCAAGCCAGAAAAAGATCAGTGATTACCCATATCCTGACAGTGATATTTTACACAGACCTCTCCACTGTTTTCAAGTGGGAGATCAGTGCCTAGGCTGATGGCAGGATGTGGACCTTATAAAGTATTTCCTGCTGAAAAGAGCACTTTGGATCATTGCATAGGCTAAAATATCATTTAACAAGCTGGATTATGAAAGGTGGACTCCTACACACTCAGAACTAAGTGTAAACTGACATAAGAGTCCTGATCTTGCAGAAAAACACACCCTAATCAGGCATATCCCCAGGTCAGTAAGAAATCTCACTACATTCCAGTGAGGTCTTTATACAGACAGAGTTTGTGGCAATAGGGACTTGGCTGAAAAAGGCAGTACCTTAATAGCCAAACCTCATTTGTTTATTTTCCTGTGGGCATTCCAACTGGGTTTCAAAGGGCTTGTTGCAGAGGGATGATAGCTGTGAGTGCAAAGGAGGCACTGGTGGGAATTGGGGAGGCAGAGGCTGACCTGTGGTGTGTGCCCAGTGAAAGGAGAGCAGGAGATGTGAGCATCTGCCATCCAGAGAGAGTGGAGATAGGAAATTTGGGCACAGATACTGTGGCATGGTTCTCCTGGACAAAGCAAGAACAATTATGCAAAGCATTATTTGCATCCTGGCATCACTTTCTTAAGTTAATGGTAGCAAATCTATGAAGATAGGACAAGAAAGTTGGGGCTGTTCAGCCTGGAGAAGAGAAGGCTGTGTGGACACCTCACAGCACTTTCCAGGGTCTGACGGGGCCTACAAGGAAGCTGGAGAGGCTCTTCATTAGGAACTGTAATGACAGGACTAGAGGGAATTGCTTCCAACTGAAAAAGGGGAAATTTAGGTTACACATGCGGATGAAATTCTTCCCCGTGAGGGGAGGGAAGCCCTGGCACAGGTTGCCCAGAGAAGCTGTGGCTGCCTCTGGATCCCTGGAAGTGTCCAAGGCCAGGTTGGATGGGGTTTTTTAGCAACCAGGTCTAGTTGAATATGTTCTTGGCATTGCAAGGGTGTTGAATTAGAAAACCTTTAAAGGGCCCCTTCCAAGTTAAATATTCTGTGATTCTATGATTCTATGCCCTTTGTAGCTCATAGAGTGCTCATAGAGGCCTCATTGTAACACCACATTAGAGATTCCTCGTTATTCCTAGTAGTAATTATTAATTCCTAATTAGTAATTCCTAGTAATAACCTTCAGTTTGGAAGATGGCACAAAATTTAGCTTTGCTTTTAAAAACCTTTTCCATTTACTGGTTTAGAAATCTTTCTTAATTTCTACATTCTATTGTAGCAGCAATAGCTGCAGAAGCTTGGTCTGGGTTTTCTTTTTTTCCTGGTATGTGTTGAGATGTATTATATATTAATAATTGTGCCCAGTCTGTGGGGAGAACAGGGGAAGGAGGATTTTCCCCAGCTTTTCACTCCCTTTTCCTCCTTCAAGCTTGTGACAACAGCTTTTGGGAATTCTCAGTTCCCTTTGGATGTTAAGGAAAGCCTGTTCTTGTTGCTTTGTCTGCTATGTCTCCTCAGAGCAGCCCACACCATGTTTAGAGTCAGTAGGGTTTACACCATGTTCCTTTCAATGGTTTGTGGGAGTATTTATGTCAAAGAGAACTCCCAGAATGGCCTAAATTCATTAGGAACATTATCTTCCCCACTCATTTTCAAATTGAGCTCTGTTCTGCAGCTTTCAGAATTACTTTGTACATCTTTTTTGTAGACAAAGTGTCCTCTGACCCAGCAATTCACGTTTCATCACGCAAATTGGTCGAGTATCAGTAACCTTTTATTGTTTGAACACAAAGAACTCTGCATGAGAGAAATTTGGCCTAGTAAGGCCATAAAACTCCCCCAATATTTGTGTATAAAGGAGATTTATACATTTCTTGAGTGTTTTGCCAAGAAAAACCCACAGCAAGGACAAGCAGACTAAAGCAACAAGCAGGAAATGTATCATTAAAGTTATGGAAGAGGCTGTTCCCAGCATCAAGGGCAGAGAGACATGTTTGGGACTAAACCGAGGGGCCGTCACAGTTCCCACCAAATAAGGACAACCAAATCTGCTTAGAAGAGTCACTGTTGGTCAGTTTGTGCATTTTGAATGAACTCTGGATTTGTGGGGAAATTCTTAAAGAAGTAAGGTTTGTAGATTCCGAGAAAAGAAACTATTCATTCCTTCCTTATCCTAACAGTGGCCAACGCTCCCTCCCTGTGCACATCCCCTTTGTTCTTACACTGACATTACCATGGAAAAACGGAGCAACTTGTGGTGGCAAAAAGGCAGAACAGTCTTTACAGGGGGATGGAGGGAAGAATGAGCAGAGAGAATCAGGGCATGCATGGTGATGCTTATAGATCTGGTTGTATCGGAAGGATTTGCTTGACTGCGAATTGCTTGCTCTGCATGCTTTTCAGAGATTCTTCGTGTGAAAAATAGCCAGCAAGGAGTTGGCTTCTAGCTCCAAAGGCAGAGATATTGTATGTCTTCCTTTTCATGCAGTCACAAATGCTTTAGGACAATGATGTAATGCTGCCTGGCTGTGTGGAGGATGTACTCCTGCTCCTACGCCTGTGCACCCACCCACTAAACAGGCAAAGATTCAGCGGCATGGATTCACCTTAGTGTTAAAAAATTGGTACTAAATTGTGGTTAGATGGGGAAACTGATGATTTTTGCACCTGCAACTCCTAGGTCTGGGAGCTGCTGAGGTACCTGTCCTGCAGGAATGCCGTGTGTTACCAGGTGTGGTATTTCCCTCTCCCACTACATCTAGGCAGTCTTTTCCCCTGTGATGTGGGAGCAGCTTTCTCCGTCTCAAGGTTTCGCTAGTCCAGGGTTCCAAGAGTGGTTCCGTCAAAATAATATTTTGCAAGAAGGGCTTGGACAATGCTCTCAGGCACAGGGTGGGATTCCTGGGGCTGTCCTGTTCAGGGCCACAAGCTGGATTAGATGATCCTTGTGGATCCCTTCCAGCTCAGGATATTCTGTGATTCTGTGCAAATATCCTCATCCCTCCTCCAGCTTCCTCCCCCTTCCTTCCTCTGCAGTGCCCTGGCAGAAGGCCCTGGCTCAGACTGGAAAATCCAAGTGCTTTGTGGTTGTCACCATCTTTCCTTTCCAAGTAGGCCCTGGCACAGAGGGAGCCTGGCCCTGCCGCAACACAGAACCAAAGGCTGAACCCAAAATTTGCAGCATTTATTCCCACCTCTGCTACTTTTCTAAAGAAGGTCTTCTAATGGATCAATGATATTCCCTTTTTAGCCTATGTATTGCACACACTTACAGCAATATTAGGTTAAATTTTTCATAGACTGTACTAGCAAACATTTTTTTTAATGTTTCCATATCTATATGTATTTCTTGTGCACAGCTATATTTAACAGAGGTGTTCTTGTATTTAATAGAAAATTTTTCTATTCCATTGCTTTATGGGTAAACTCAAGTATTTCAGTATTAGCATTATGCACAAAAACCTGATCAGGAAGAAGCACACATTTCTCTGGAAATAAACTGATTTATTTTGGGGCTAGCTTTCTTGGGAAAGAATATGGGCTAAATCCTCAAGTCTCTGGTCCTGCAGGTGTTTTTACACAAATATAATTGCTTGCAGGGCAAAGATTTCTTAGGCCTAAAAGCCATAAAAGCATTTACTTCAGTAACTCTATAAACACTACTCAAAAAGAAATAAAAAATTATCTATAAAATTATGACACTTCACTAAAGATCAAGAGTTAAGTAAACAACTTTTAGGGTGACATCTCTCTGATTAATGATTGGTAATAAAAGGAAAAAAACTTAGAAGTTTACAACTCCTGGATGTTTTCCACATAATTTTCCTTTTACATGCTTATGCTAAGCAGAGACAGATTCACTGGTTTAGTATCTCCTGGTGACATTGTGTTTAAATTAAAACTCTCTACATAATCTAGAGCAAAATGGCTGTTCTGTCAGGCAAACTTATCTGGAGACGACAACAAATCTGAATGGTCTGTGATGGAAACTTCAAGAAATTTTTGCTTTGTCTTAGCATCAGTTATAGCAAACTGTTCCTGATTTGCAGGCATATATTATTAAATATTGGATTAGTGGGCTTAGGCTTGCTGTCATCTATTTTTTATAGTGAGTGCTGCAGTGTGGGTAGTGTGGACTATGAAAAACAAAGGACATCTTCCCTATTATTGCATTAAGTTTCTGGTTTACCATCTAATTTTATTACCAAAAGAGATGTTTCCAAACTAGTTCTGATGTAAATGTCATTCCTGTGCAGTAAACGTTGAAGGCAGATTATTTTTCCTTGCTAAGAATATTCTTTCTAATTTTTGTTTTAGGATCACAGGGTATTTGAGATGTTATTTTACAAAAGCAGAAAACCAAACCTTGTGTAAAGGTACCGGTTCTGATCACAGCTCTAGGCATTTCAATTTTTTGAACTCTGATATGGGATTCTGCTGCCTCTCTGAAAATGTTTCTAAGTAAATGACAGGCCAGCTTCAAAAGTAGTGCTGTGAGCAATACACTATTTCCATATTTCTAAGGAAGAGTGGATAAGAACTTCTGGAGAAGTTACTGTTTATTATAGATATAGCAAAAAAAAAGGAAAAAAAAGAATCAACAATAGTGAATCTTATTTTATCCTCTAGCATTTTACACCCTGGGACCATATCCCTAAAAATTGCAAATTGACATCACTCCCCTGGCTCTGGAGAGTGACAGCAGCTGAGATTCTGGCAGTGCTCTCCAATTGTACATTGTATTTCCAGTGGCACGTTATTGCAGTGCCGGAGTTTTATCGCTTCTGAGGAATCCCTTTGTACGCGGAGCAGGGGGAATATCCTTCCCGATGTGGAAATAAACAAGAACCACGGAGTGCTTGCTGCCAATCACTGGAAATAGTTACCTCAGATTTATTTTCTCCCCAAGTCTGCTGGTTGCTAGAAGACACGACACTTTATGTGCACGAGAACAGACACTCTGTCGCCATCGCGCTGAGTACGTGAGCAACAAAGAAACTTATTTTTAACAGCAAAACAATGTGCTAAATTTAGAAGAAAGCAGCAAGGGGGATACAGATTTAGCCATAGTAAAATGCTGCACATAATCTTGAGATGACCACAGAAGTAATTTTTTTGTTATGTTGAGCATAGTTATTCTGGCATTTTAAGGTTCATGAGAAAGTCACTGAAGAAAACCAGAAAATCCCCTTATTCCTTATGTTGCCTGCTAATTGCAAACTTTGAAGCATGAACATGAGAGAAACCTGAACAAGATTGGTTTAATTAATCTGAATGTGATTTTTAGTTGTCCTGCTTGAAAGTTCCCCAGGATTTAATAGTGTTGATTTTGTGGTTGAGATGGTATTTCAAGCTCATTTATGTTAACACTGGCTTCTTCCCCACCATGCCCCAGACTTTAGATCATGATCATGTCTTGGCCCAAAGAAAATGGGTGATGCCTTCTTTTGGGATAGATTCTAGAAAAATTAACCCCTTCTAGCCCGAATAAAAATATCTGATAAAAAATGTCGAGCAATCAACTGTCCATTGCTTATGAAGTAAACTTTTTATTTGAATTTGTTAACTCTGATGGGATAAGAAGACAATTAAAACAAGGGTCATCCTAAGAGAGAAAAACCAAAGGCCTCAAGGATTTAGCTTTCTTGTTGTTTTTGTTGTTACCGTGTTGTATTGTAAATTCACAAAAAAAACCCTGTGAAATATTGTACTGAACAAAGGCTGGAAGTTTGCAGGACTTCACAGAAAGTTTTAAAAGACCTTAATCGTCTTTAATACGACTTGAAAAGCTTTATAGATTGTTTGTAATGGCAGTGGTATTATTAAGGTTTTTATTATAGTTTTTGGAAATATTTTAAATAACTATGAATCACAATGTGTTTAGAGCTCAAGTGTCTTTTTGAGTCAAATGTAACATTTTCGTCACTTGATGGATAACTTATGCTTTTGACTTGATTATAGAAAATGAGGTTAAATTAATCCTTATTATCTTTACTGCAATTCTCAGAATTTAATAGGAAAAACTATGGCTTTTATTTAAAAATTTAGCTTAACTTTTGAATAAAATGATTGGGCATTGTTATAAAGACAGTTTCCTTCCCAGTTTCGTTGCCTTTTCACCAAACAAGGTTTCTATAATTGTCCATGCACACCCAAAACTGGCAGCAGATAGGAAACATATGAAGGAAGACACAGGTTATGGAGTATCCTTTTTATACTCAAAGATCTGTGATGGCCCAACCTTTTAGTTTTACTCGTTTTGTGTAGAACATATTGCATAAATGATTTTTTTCCTGTTTATAACAACAGAATTTCCAAATGGAATTATAGACAGCATGTTTTTAAATTAGTGGTGAGTTTAAGACACTTAGAACCACACTTGCAGAACTGAACCTTTAGTGTGTTCATTTCTCTATTGGACTAAATGCTGCCTTTTCTGTACTCATTATTGCATTCCAACACCTTTTTCCCTAACCTCACATTCCTGACTGATAATTAGTTGCATACAACATCTTTTTAAATATATTGTTTGGCACTCGAGACTGTAAAGTGATAGCATCCATCTACTAAAAGTGTTTTGGAATATTTTTCACTGCCAAGGGCCTCGGTCAGACGCGTGCACTGAATGATCAACTCACCAAGGGTGAGACTTCCTCAGGTGAACTCTGAAGTATCAAACCTGGCCAGTTAATTTGAAGTTCCAGGAGAAGGTGGCCACTTCCCTTGCTGTTTTCTGGTCCATGCAGTTCCTGTGTATGGAACTCACCTGTCCTCTTGATGGAGACTGAGATAAGAGGGAAATAAATATATGGAACCCACCACTTACTTGAGAGTCTGTGGTCTGTAGACATTAACTTTATTTTCTGTTTGTTGTTTAAGTCCTTTCTTAGACCTCTCAGCTGTAAAATATGTTGAGACCAGTGAATTGCACTCATTTCTGGCTGATGATGCTAAAACACAAAGGCTTAATCTGATTTCTTAAAACCTGGATTTTTTAAATGAAGAATGAAGGACAGTAGGCCAGAAGTGTAGAACAGTCAATTAAAATGTCCAAACCCAAAGAGGACAGTATTTACCTGCTTAAACCACAGTCCTCTTGCTATTCATGTGAAGTCATTTGAGGGAAATGGTCTTTGTCTTTAGTCCTACAAAACTCTTAACCTTGGACACCATCTAACAATAGGATGCGTAGACAGTGATTATTTATGGCTTTCAGGTCTCCTCTCCCAGAGGACTCATCTTTGTTCTTTTTGGGAAGGAATTCAGTCATCAAAAAAAATTCTAATAACGACAAGTTATTTGGAGAATATCCACCAGCTTGTTTAGTTTTCTTGTTAACAGATCAAAGAAAACTTATTTAATTTTTATATAACATTCATGTATGCATACTTCCTTTCTCAGCAAAAGCAGTAACTTTACCTTGCCACAGTTTCTATTTGTTTTGTTTTATTTTAATACTATTGTGTTTAAGAGCCTGTTGTTCCAGCTGGGCTTTCTAAATCTGCTCTGGTTACCCAGTCTGTCTTCACATTAACATGAAAATATTTCTAATCTTGACTTCTAAGCTTGGCTTATGTACCAACATCAATTTTGATATTTGAATGACCAGTATAATTTTGATGGTCAGATCTGTTTTAAACCTCATTGTGATGAATGGGATTCTTGCCCCAGATTAGAAATTTTTTTCAGTTATGTTACTAACTTCTATTAAAATCCTTAAAACTGAAGTGATACCAAACTCTCCTTTTTGTATGTGGATGCTGGAATTTAACAGCACTAAAAGTACAGAATACAACTTAATATGCACATTTTCACTTACCTTGGTTAATTAAAAGAGTTGAGTACAATTAGGATGACCCCTGTTTTAATTGTCTTCTTATCCCAAGAGAGTTAACAAATTTGAATTAAAAGTTTCCTTCATAAACATGAAAAAAAACCCCAGTAGCTGCTCTTCAGAGTATTTTCTAAAGATTATGAAATTCAATTTGTGCATGCCTCTTTTCACTGCTTTACTTTAGGGCCTGGGCTTTTCCCCACATTCTGCATCACTAATTTATATTTAAATATTTATATTTTATTTACATATACTCTTCTGAATCTGTCACAATAGAAAGCAATGCTCCTATGAATAATGAAAACAAGGTATCCTGTTCATCACTGGACACAGTGTTTTACAAAGCACAGAGAAATCTCAGGCCTTTTGTGATAAAAGCCTGAATCACAACAACGTGTGAAAGTGGAAATACAAACTTCAAGTCAACATAGCACGATCAGATTATTTCAATATTATGCACCAATAATTTTTATTCAATATAAGTACTTGCCATGTTTGAGAAAATCCTAATGAGTTGGGATGTGCTGAAAATGCTGCCAAGATTATATTTCTTGCAGTATTGCTGTCCTTCCTGTACTAACACGTTAGAAATGAGCAAACACTGGGAAATTATGAAAAACATTATTCTCCTCCTAGGCCAAATCCTTCACCTAGACTGTTCAGCCATGCAGTAAAAACAACCGAATAAAACACACAAAACCACATCCTTCAGGTTGTGGATGTTTGCACAATCTGATCTGTATCGATGAATTTTTTTGAAGTTCGCTTGCTCCAAAGAAAAAGCCAAAATATTGTGGGCAGGGAATGCATTATCAGGTGTGTAGGAGAGGCCACCATCAAGTTGTTGTCTGGTTGTCTCAGTGAGTATAAGTAACTTCCAATCCTATTGCACCATTCCAATCCTATTGCATCACCATCAAGTAACTTGGTAAATTCACACTGGCTATAATAATGCACATTTCACTTTGATTTTTTTCTGTCAGAAGCAGAAGGGTCTCCATGAGTTACAAATGAAACCTTTCTTTTGAATTAGGTGAATAAAATACTTGCAGGGATTGAAGTCTGACAGATCTGTGTAGCTCTCAAGGGTAAAGGATTGGAAAGAGGTAAGGCAGAGCCCTTTATTGCTCACAGGGAAAGGGAAGCTCAAGGCAAAGGCACTTTTTCTGAAAATCAGTTACGATTAACAGCCAAGGGGTTATTCTTAACCTGTAGTGTGTGGAGGCAATGAAAATGGTGCTCCTGGCTGGCAGATTCTGCTGAACTTGTGGATTTACAGAGCATGTGAATTTTCAGCAGCTCAGGATCTAGACCATAAAAATCTGCCAGCCCACATGACTTCAGCTACCCTCTGGAAGTCAGTGGCAGTGTTTCCACAGACTTTAGAAGGTGTTGTGGCAAAGCTCAGTGCTGAGCTTGCAGTGCTTTCCACAGCACTGAAATGTGGAAAAGGGGATAATTTGCTCCCTGAATCACCAGTTGTGCTGCTCAGCAGCAGAAGTTCCTAACGGAGGGTACAAAAGCACAGGAAAAGTTTGAGTTTAACTTAGCAATGAGACTGTTGTGAAGAATTCAGAGATTCAGTCTGACGTGGACAAAGTCCTGAGCCTACAATCCTTCCTCGTGCTGATACCCTCGGTGTTGCCATTGCTGGGAGCACCTGTAAGTCCCATTAGCTTGGGGGAGATTTGTGTGTGCTTAGTGCTTCTCAGAACCTGGACCCTGATGCTTACACACATCTCATGTGTTGGATTTGCAGAGTCACTCATCTGGAAAAAAGAGAAATGTTGACTCTTTGGGTCCTTTTGGGTTTTGCTCAGGCCAGACATACTGAAAGAGTGACTTTTCCCATAATATTTCATCACTTCGACTGTTATTGCCATTCAGCAGCAGGGAACTCAACAGCATATGAAAATGAAAACCAGTCTTTTAGAACTTATCCTGTCATTTAACCCTAGCTCAGATCTGTTCTGTCTTTCTGTGGCTCTAAACCCCCAGGAATGAATAGCTGCTCTTGGCATGCTGCTTAAATGCTCTTAATATTCATCCAAGGAATATTTTTTTTATTACCAGCTTTGCTCTGCAAAGAGGAACATTTGACCTGAAGATTTGTTCCTGTCTGTGTTAGTTCCTCCCCCTGAAAATCCCCCTGGAAATTCATCTTCCTTTGCCTTTGCCAGTCCAGCATAGGGATAATTCTCTAGGTCCAAACAGCACTGGCTACCAAGGAATCTTAACATTTTTAGGCTATATTATTTGGAAGCATGTGGATAATCAACACAGAGCAGGTGGGAGAAGGAAATATTACTCCTGGTGGGAATGAGAGCCCTGAGCATCAATGGTTTCTTCTCATCTGCACAAGAAGTTCATGAAAAAATTCCAAGATCCCCAAACTAATCCTGTAACCAGAGGGTCATCCTGGTCTTGGATGAGTGTGTGGGGCCATGCAATGTATTCAGCATATTTGAAGCACCATTATTCAAACACTTCTCTGTTTTTTTAATAACTCTCCAGACTCATGGCTATTTGAGAAGAACTGCAGAGACAGGCCCAAGAAAAATACCCAGTGCATGCTAATGAACATGGAGTCCATTATCAAAAATTAAAAGCCTACCCTCTGCAGAGAGATTAAAGAACATAATATAACTTTGATTATATATCTTGTAATGCCAAATTTCCATAGAGGAGCCATGGTTCTAATTTAACCTTATTGAAAAGCAAACTGCAAGGAAAACCACAGAATTGCATGAACCCCAGGGATGCACCCCAGGTGGCATTTGGCATATTGTATGAAGCCTATTTCACTTCCAGTCCCCTGAAATTGCATCACCTCTTGTTCCACTGTGAAATATTAGCATTTACAGCCTGTACATCCTGCTGGAACACTGTGAGAACCTTAGGGATGTGTTGGGAAACTTGCCCCCTTTCCCTGAAATTTGCTGGAGTCCCCACAGAGTAATATAGTTGCTATGTCTTGTGCAGAAAAGGTTAAATCTGTTTATTTCAATATTCAAGGCCTAGAAAACATGACATTAAAGGAAGCCACATGTCAAATATGTGGAACTTCCATACATCCCTGTAGGAGATTATTCCATTTGCCATTAGAGTCTAGCTTGGCAAAATTAAGATGAGTATCAAATGGTTTTGTTTGTTTTCATTGGGTTGGGGTTTAGTACAAAAGCCTTGGTAAGCAATGTGCGTAGTATCTTCCTAATTTCAAATCCTTTTCTGGATAGGAACTGAATGAGAAGTCAGCCTGGTTTTAATTAGGTTTTCTTTTAATGATGAACTGAGGTAACCATAAAAGTTAAGCTGTTTTTGTTTAATCAATCACTTCATACATCAAAGGTAAAATTTAAGATGGGAGGGTTACGTTTATTTCTGTTGTTTCATCGCAGAACCCTGGAATTCATTCAGTCAAATTGCATTGAAGCAGATTTGACACTTTTTCTCTCATATTACAAAGATCTTTAGTTTCGTGGGTGTGATCTAAAAGACAAATTTTAAAAGAAGGGTTTTGTTTGTTATGGATAATGATGCAGCTCTTCCTTGCACCTAATCATCCATCAGTAGCCAGCTCTGGGGTGGGAAGGATGCTTTTTTTTCTCTTCCTAATCTCAGCATTCATTTTAAGAGGCTTTAAAGGTGCAGAAAGTCCTCATTTTCTCCTTTCTTCAAAGGGGGATGTTGTCTCCCTCCTCTTAGGGCCCATTAGCTGATATTCTGGAACATGTGGATTTTATGGTTTGCATAATCCACGAGTCTTCCTGTGAGCACAGGGTAGAATGATACCTTTTAATTTGTTCATTTGAAAACCAACCAGTGCTGAAACAGAGTCAGAGGACTCAGCTTTGTTTCTTCCTTGTGTAACCAAAGCTTTAGTAACTTCAGTGAGCAGTCGCTGCTGGCTTTGTGCCAGGGGAGCTTTCTCAGTTCATCCTAAATGGCAGATTTTCTTTTCTTTTACAGGAGAAAGTAATCTTAAAGAAAAAAAAAAAAAGGCGCCAAAATAAAACACTTTTTGGGAATAATACCTTTATGTCATTTGTATAAATCAAAGCACCCCAGGAATATTCATAGCAGGGTAACTCTTAGAAGTTGAGTAATGTGGAATGCTCATTCTAGATTATTACCCGTAAATTCAAGTTTCTTAATTTCTCTTTTCAGTATGTATCCTAGGCTCTCTAGGGCAGAAGCTGTCTTTTCCTGTATCTTCCCATAATTTCTCTGAGCAATCTCTAAGCCTTACTGTAGATTAGCACCTAAACTCACTAGTATTATAAAACAATTATTTTGTTCCAGTGCTCCCACGGTATTTGAGAGCAATTTGAAGCAACATTTCCTATAGCATTTAACAATAAAAAAGGGCTTTTCTGTCTTTTCCTCTGAGATCTTTAAAACACAGTTCTTGCTTTTTGTGGATTGGCATCAGTTAAATAAAACCCTAATTTTTTTTTTTTATGAATGGACTTCTCTGCTTTGCTCTGGTTGGTCTCTCATTACCAAATCTTAAAGGTCTCACCTCAGAGGCAAGAAGTCTCTGTGGATACATTAAATCCTAGGATAAAAATAAGAGCTCTTTAAAAGCAAGGAAGAAAAGCACACAAAAAACTGTCTTGTTTGAATCACATTTGTTAACAGACTTCCTTGGTGAACAAAATATTGGCAACAACTGAGGGCAAAGCAAGAGGAAAGAGCTCTGTGCTGGTGAGACAGTGCATGGAAAGGTTACATTTATCAGGGGGTGAGATTTCTAACCATTTAAGGGGTTTTCATGGTGAAGCATTTCTGAAAAGCAATTAGAAAGGTGATACTGTAGGAGACACCTCTGCTCCTTTGTATTTTTGTTAGTTTTGCTACTTTTGTGTTATAAGAAGATGGTCTCAAGTCAATTTATTGGCAATAAATAGGAATAATAATAAATGGTTTGCTTAGACGCTGCATTGACTCTCTAAAATGTCCACAGAAATGTCTGGGACTCTGTTGGATATTGTAACAGAGTACATGAGAAACAAGTTTTTCGGGTTGTATTAAAAATCTAAAGTGGTTGTCATGGGCAAAAAGAACTGAAGCATCTAAAAGCATTTAAAAAGGAAAGCATATTGATACTTCTGAGGGAATTACAGAGCTGTATAAACCACGGATCATTTCTTAAATCCACATTGCATTGCAAAAGCAGCAAGATAAAAAAGGCTTAAGCACAACATCACTTCATGAGGACTTGTTGCCAGCTCCAGCTGTTGAAGCTGGAAAGGGAGTGAATTACCTGTGATTTTTCTTTTCATGTACAATTTGCATATCCTAACTAAACATAGGGAGGGAGAGTGAGGGGAACAACAAAGGGAACACTAAGGATTTTGTCTGAGGCCAGGTCAACACTTGCCCCAGATAATGGTTGATGTCTGAATTGCTTAGAGTGGGTTCCCTCCCAGCACGGGCTGGTTTTCATCATGGTGATAAAGGAAAACATTTCACACAATAACCATTGAGCCCCTTGTTATAACTTGAAAGCTGCACAACTGCTTTTTATTCCAGGAGAATACGACTGAAAAATCATCTTAAGAACATGGCAATCCTTTGGTGTTGTGTACATCACTTTCAGTAATGCGTAGAATAACACATAAAGCCAGGGTGGGAAGACATTGTACCCCTTTTAGTACGGAACTTAAACCTGTGAATAAAACTTGTTTAGCATAACTACATAGAATTTCCTTGACTGGGTTTATTTTGGCTCCTCCACTGTCGCAGATGTTCATTATTACTGAAAGAAAACACTGTAAACTCAGCAGAGACTTTAAAGGAGGAAAGGGGGAAATTTGAATAAAATCTGAAGGTGTTTTTTGTTGTGTGTGACCTGATCACCAGCTCTAGAAAGCGTGTGAGCAACCTGCTGGGATCTGGTTTCCTCTGGGGAAAGCAGTGACGTAAATCCACTTACCCCTCATAGGAGCCGCGGAGATTATCGAGTGATTTGGCTGAGGGTCAAATGAAAGGGAACACAACAACGTGAAAGAAAAAAAAAAAAACAAACTTTCAAAGGTTGTTTTCAGGTTTGAAGGAGATAAGATGGGTTTTGTGGCTCTTTTATCACTTTCTCATGCCAGAGTACCTCAGATGTGCCTGGAGGAATTTGGCCCTTGCGCCTGCAGTCACTGAATTCACACGGGAATTTTAGCTGACCTTGTCAGCTCTGAGAGCAGCGCCTTAGACAGTGCAGAGACCCTTCCTGGGCTTTGAGAGCTCTATTAATAGATCTGTGGCACCCAGCCCAGCTCCAGGGCTGAAGGTGTGAGCTTTTTCACTCTTCTAAGGTTTTGCTTGCATGTGTTAGCAATGTACAATGCAGCCTTGCATCTCGAGATAAGGGAGACAAGATTCCCAGCTCTCTAACAGCATCTGGCTCTGCTTCTGCCTCAGCAACTTTTTTCACGGGTTCCACAGCATTTTTATCCTCAAGGCTTCTTTTCCAAGGTGTTCTAGTGGTGTTGGAATTTAAAAATCAAATTATAAACCAATTGTATGTATTCTCTCAGCTTTGAATGTGTGTAGCTTACACGGTTGTCTCACTAGGACTGCTCTGCTTTCAATCCTTCGTGCATCATCAGGGCATTTTCTTGCTAATTGGCATTTTTAGTCTAAACAGACGTGTTACTCTTAAGAAATGAGAGGGACTGGATTTTTCATTCCGTCCTGTAGCTGCATTGCTGAGTGATCTCTCGAAATACGCTGCTGGTTTGGAAGCTCAGAGAAGAAAAATGCTGTCCCACACAGGTTTAAATGCATGCAACAGACACAGAATCCCTCTTATGCTGTAGGAAAAACAGCTCTTCCAGTTCAATTCCCATCTAATTTACCTATAGCTCATGGCCTGATGTCATTTAGTTTACTAGCAGAGCAAGGAAAAATGCTTTAGCTGTAAAATGGGTCATAAGCAATTCAGGTCTTCAAGGATTTTGAGAAAAGGAAAGAAAAATAAAATCATGTTGTGAAGGAAAGACAACTATTTCCCAGAAAAACATGGAAACCTATTTCTATTAGCGATTATGCTTCCTTTGAAACCACACTTTCTTTTTTTTGGAGGGCAAACAGAATGAAGTCTGAAATCATAGGAAAGGTCATAAAAAGGATTCAGCCATAAAAGGACATATATGTATTAGCAAGTGACTTCTTCAAAAAGCAGAGAGGTTTGAAATAATGGCTAGAAGTTCCTGGTATTAAGGAAAATTCTTTTATAACTTCATTATTTGTTCCTTCCACTCTTTTGGCATACCTAAATTTACCTATTGATTTTTATGTTCTGCAAATACCTTTGTTAAGATTTCATTTACTTTTTTATCATGTTTTAATCCAAAATTAGTCATGAAGATAGATTTTCCTTGTGGTATCATGGTAGAAGTAAAAATTCTTTCAACTTGCAAAGTTCATGTCCAGTAGACCTTAGAAATTATTTGGACTTGTCAGTGAAGAGAAAGACGAACCAAAATATGTGAGGGCAGAGGTTATACAGCAACAAGGAGGATGAAAGAAGGAACAGAACCACCCTGCTCCTTGACAGAAGAGAATTGGCAGAATCCACAAATCACAAAATCAATTTTCATCAAAATGAAAAAACATGAGGTGCTTGGTTGATTTATGATATGGCAATAGTTCTGGAAATAGTAAAATTTGCATTTATACGTGCGGTGCCACAAATTTTAGATTTTTTTTTTAATACTTATTATTTTGGTTTTGTAACATTTATATCAAAAAAGATCTGTTCTTCTGGTGACCATAACAGTGGCTTCACTACAATGATCATAACGTAAACAATTACATAATTCCCTTCATGGGAATCAAGAAAAATGAAAGAGAAGGAAAGGAAAAGTTTCAGAAATATCTTCCCTAGGGGGTTTCTAGACAACTTGCATGAATTTTTGGGCTTTATTGCTTTGTAAAAAAAAAGAAAAATAAGCAGGTGCAGTAAATTTAAGCTACTAAATCAAAGCAAATGTCCCACAGCAGGTGGTCGACTTTTGAAAGCATTGAGAGCTGGAAGAAGAACAAAAGCTTCCATTTTCTATTTAAAAGCTCCCTCGGATTAGACATCTAGAAGAGAAATGTGGGAAGCCAAAGGACTTCTCTCTAATGAAATTAAGAACTCACATGTTAATACCACCTCTGAAATGTGTCTTAGAAAGTAACCTTTTCCAGCAGTCCTGATTGCACTGGGCTTTTGGTAAAGGTACCAAAAAAAAAAAATCTCAAAAATTGTTTCTGTAAAATATTGCACATCAATATCAACATAATGAAGACAAAGAAATTCACTAATCACAGAATCCCAGAATGGGTCAGGCTGGAAGGGACCACAACAGGGCATCTACTCAGGCAGGGCCATCCCAGAGCACAGGGCACAGGATTGTGTCCAGATGGCTCTGGAATATCCCCAGGGAGGAGACTCCACAGTCTCTCTGGTCTCTGTTCAGGGCTGGGCACTGCCCAGGGCAGAAGTTCTGCCTCCTGTGCAGGGGGAATCGCTGGGCTCAGCCCCTGCCCGTTGCTCTGGTGCCATTGCTGGGCCCCCGGAGCAGAGCCTGGGCCCTGCTCGGAGCCCTCCCTGCAGCCAGGGACACCCAGGGCTGAGGGCCTCTCTCAGCCGGGGCTCCTCTCGAGGCTGAGGCTGAGCTGAGCTCCCTCAGCTTCTCCTGGGCAAGGAGATGCTCCAGGCCCTTAAGCATCCGAGAGAGAATTATGTGCCACTGACAGGTCAGCCCATCCCATCGGAAGATAAATATCTGCTGTGGGAGATGAGTCAGCTCTGGAGATGCTGCTCCCTTTCTCCTGCTGGAAAGGAGCCTGGATGGCTGCCCAACATCTGGAGTGCAACGCGAGGTGTGACGGACCCCTCCAGAGGGGCCAAGCAAGAGGCAGTTTAAACCAACAGGAGCATCCAGAGCAAGCAGCAAATCCCAGCTAAGCTGGAATTCCATGGTGTGGGCCACAGGTCCCTTGGCAAGCTCCATAATAACAACAGCCACTGACCAGACAACACCTACCATGTGTCCCTGGTTTTCCACTAACTAAAATACAAAATGCTTTGCTGACAAAAAGCCTTGAGAATATTCAACCGTCTTGCTTATCACTTGTCTTTCCCTTTTCTCCACTGAGGTCCATCAATTTTAAACACTTTTTAAGGACTTAAGATGCTTTGAGAGCTGCTTTCTCAGTTTTTCTTAAAAATAACAAAACATTTAGAAGAGTCATATCAGCAGATTGTGTGACTTCTGGAACAATTACATGGCTATAATTAATCTGCAGTTAGGGGAGAACTATTTACATTTATGTTCTCTCCTATTCCAGATTGATTCTGCGACTATGTTTTGTTTTGCTGTTTTTTAAATTTACCTCTCTGAAAAATCATACAATACTACTCATTATTGTGCAGAAAAAAATACACTTTCACTTCACGTGTCTATATTTCTTCACTGAAAGCTGCCTTTATTATTGACTAATGCTTGTCATATGAAACAGTTATGCAATGGCACATATATCTTCTTGCTTTATATGTTATTCCAGGGAAGCTCCATGTGTTGAAAAACCTACAGAGATTCAAATATGTTATGTTCATCATTAGGATTAAAACCTAGGGGGGAAAAGATTACATTTTCTGCATGTCAAGCTATGGTCACTGGCAGTAATCGGTTCATTTATTTGCAGAAAGCAAATAACTGGAAAAAAATCAGGGCACTAAAGTACCTGGAAGACAAACCTGCAAAACAAAGGTGTTACACTCACTTTCCTCACTGTTATTTCAATATATTTGAGACTGCACATCAGGCGAGCGCCCTCCTTTTTTGTTTTGTTTTGTTTTTCGATCTATTTATAAAGATTGATGTATTTTTGTGGTAGAGATGAAATCTTGGATAGACTGACGGGTTTCTAAACTTCTGCAGGTGTGTATTGGGAATTCAATATGCTTTTGTACTCACGGATGAAAAAGATTTGGCAGCTTAGGGAAGCATAAAACAGTTTAAAATTCTGGTTGACTGGAACAGGCTGAAGCAGTTAATGCTGTATTGCATAGCGTGGTATTCCTGTTCATCCTTGTTTAGCTTTCTTCAGCTGTTCACAGCTCAGGGAAGCATAATAAATTAACCGTATTGCTTGGACTAATGAGTTGTCATTCTCTGTTGTTTGTTCAGTTCTTGTTTGGTGTTAACATCATCCAAATTCTTACAGGCTGCCCAGGAAAGTGGTGGAGTTACTGTGTATCACAATTTCTTAAATACTCCTCTGACCAGGACATATTTGAAGCACACTACATGGGAACAACCAGAAAGAAATTGTACTTTTATAAAAATATGCACTGTTTCCATTGTCCTTTTTTTTTAGGTACTACTGTGCCAGGTTTGAATTGTGTGCTCAGAGATCTTCCTCTTACAGGTATATAGGAAACATATAATGCCACATATGTGTAATATGTGGTTCTTATTGTGGTCTCATTACCCACTGCTATCCTTTCAAGCAATTCCCTGAAGGAATCACGTGCCCTGCGAGTGTTTAAATGTTGTTAGGAATAATTTATTTAAACCAGGGGCAGGCTGTGGTTTCTGTGTTGCTTGTGAGCAGTTTGAAGTGTGGCTCCCCTTGCAGGACTGTGTGACTGAAACAACCATCCAAAACGGTGCTGGTGCACGAGGCACCTGTGGGAAGCAGTCTGGATTCCTGGCTGTGGAAGGCAGTGGGATCAGCCGGCGTGGCTGAAGGGGACAGTGACAAATGTTGCATCACCAGCAGTGACGAAACTCATAGGGTTTCCTGCAGAGAGCCACACTGACAGCAATTTATCCTCAGTTCTTTAAAGCAATATCCATTTATTGTAGATCCTCCTCCCGTTTGGAGAGCCCTTCTGGGCTCTTGGCTTGTAGGGGTTTCATTTTTTAAGTCTCGCATTACGATAAAAATCAGAATTATCTGAGTCAGAAAACGTTTCACCAGAATTGCTGAGAAGTTGGAGTTACTGAAAATTGTGTGACCCGGAACAAGTCAGTGCCTTGTGATCAGTGCAGTGTTAAGCAACACACAGCTCTTGGTCCAAGGAGGTGATGTTCCAATCATTATTTGGGATATAACCATCTATACCACACTACAATTAGCTCAGAAAACAAAACAAGACAAAAACAAACCAACCAAAAAACCTGACCACTTTTAGAGTGTGGGAACTACTTTTAGCATTAAATTTACCTCTACTATGATTTGAATTAATAGCATTGGCTTCTCTGCCTTTTTGGAAGCAGTTCCTCTATGAAAGAAATCTCTTTTGCTTGTCAGGGAGAAAATTTTGAGAAAATATTGTGACAACTGGAAATATAACTGCTTTCATTTTGTACCATTCTACAGATTTTTTTCCAGTGCTGGATAGACTTGGCTGTGATAGGGACTGTAGAGGGAATGACAACTTTGTTTCCATAATGCTGGAAGGACTCAGATGTTCAAAGGTCATTATAATCTTTTCCTATCTTTGGAGCTTCACTGGTTTGCAGTGTGCTAGTAGGATTTTCTTCTTAGGCTCTGGAGAACACTTTTTCTTTCTGTTTTGCTTTATATTGCTGAATATGTTCTCACATTGCAACCAGCTGTCTTTAGGGTGAAAGCTCTTGTGTCAGAATAGTCTGGATTGGGCTGGGAAGGATAAACTTGAAGCAGTCATCCCTGGAGCATAACTTGGAGAACTTGTTCTTGTTCGTGCCTGTCATGGCTCAGCTGTAAAATTTGCTAGATGACAAGACAAGAGGAAAGTAAGGTAGGGAAAAGGTGGCTCATTTCTGACTGAGAGCAGTTAAATTCACAACTTGGCAGTGGCCAGCTTATCCTTTTTTAATAGGAAGGGCACAGAGAGCCTGAGTGACACTTAAATGTGCGTGAAACACTGTCTGACATTGTCCCTGTGCTAAATGCTTGCACAGAGTCTGCAATGATTATTCAGTGATCACTGTCAGTCACCAAACCCAGGGAATCTCCATCCTGGCTTTTGAATGTGTCCTTGGTGCTGTTCCTGGAGGAACAGGAGGACAGAGGTGGGAGGGAAAGTGCAGGTCCCAGGTCTCCCTGAACTGAAGAAAGCAGTGCTACTGCTGGCAGCCTGGCAGCAGGAGGAGATTTGGAAACTGTGGTAGTTTGTTCCGCTCGTTATGCCCAGTTCTTTCCAGTCAGCTGCTTATCCATTAGCTTAGGAAGTACAAGAATCACCTAGAGCTATCCCAGCTTTTTTAGTGCACATTTACAACATGAATCTCCCTTTCACTCCTGTGGCTCTCCTTCCATTTGTCATCTTTCTCATTTAAGGAGAGATTATTTGCCAGCCACTCTGCCAGAGAGAGTGTTCTAGGCAGGGAGGAGTAGCTGCACTGCCCACAAAGTCCCAGACCTCTCCAAGGAGTAAGTGTGCTAAAAGTAATGATGTGCAATAAACTGGAGGTGCAATAAAAACCTTGTGCAAATGTTATTGCATAGAAGCAAAATGTGTAACATAAAAAATGTAAAAAACCCTAAATAGCTACTGGAACTTCACAGGTCTTAAATATTTTTCTGCAGACACCACTATGGTGCAGTGACACCCTGTGCATCACGTTAATTTCATTGCTTCCCAAATAAACCAGATCTTTCAGAAAGCTCCTGTGCCATGCTTTGAATTCTTTTTCCTCTGAATTCCTTTTCCTCTGAATTCCTTTTTCTCTGAACTCCTTTTTTGCACCATTGATTTAGCTTGAATGGGAGAATCGAAACTCTTCAGCTCCCTGAGGTGACAATCTCAGGCCTTTACTCCAGAAAGCACCTATGTATATTCCCAAGTCTGCCTTTATTTCTTTAATAAATGAGACTTAAGCATATGTTTAAGCAGGTAATTTGTACTGACGGGCTTATTAACTAATGATTAATATTTTTGACTAATATTCAGGATGTGCTGAAGGGCTGTTGTGATCTGAGGCCCAGCAATGTGTGAAGGAAACTAAGATGCACAGAAAGGCCTGAATCTGCAGAAATAACTCTGTCTTTGCCAAGGAGAGGAGAGGATGTGGGAAGTGGCTGGTACTTTTGGATAGCCTCACCTTTCAGTGTGTTGTGCTTACAATTCAGAGCTGCCATAAATTATCAGTGCTGTCTTGTTTTATTAAACGTGGAGAATCTGCAATCCCCTTTGCTCAGTCTGTGCAAACCCTGTAGTCATACTCCCATATATTCGGAGAATAAAAATCCCTGCAGCTGGAACATGGAGTATTGGCTGGGGTTTATTGTCCAACAAAGGCTGGAGGAACACAGAGTTCAAATGAATACATGTTTTGTTAAATTTCTGGCAGCTTTGCATGAACAGACTAGAAGGAGTGACAGGCTGTGTAACTCAGCATAACAAAATGTGTGCTTCTGGTGATGTACAGTGGTTCTGAAAGTGGGTAACAGTGTCCTAGAGAGAGAGAAAAGGCTATGTTTGGGGTGTTTCCTTTCTCTTTGTTGGTTGATATTCTGCTTCCCCTGGTGTGTGTTTTAGTTGACAGTAGGATACTGCTGTACCAGTTTAGGAATACACTTTACCAGTGAAATTATGATATTTAGCAATAGAAATACTGTCAATATCTTATAAGCAAACATTTCCTGATACTAATTTTTTTTTCTGTGATTTTCTATTGACAAAGCAGGGAGTTAACAAAGTATTAAAAAGGGAAGTGTGACCCTTCTGTCAATGTAGCAGTAAAAGCCTAATCAGCAATTCTAAACTCTTTTAATTTAAAATATTATAATGATCTGATAGTGTTTCCATCTTGCAACACTCAACAGTTAAATTTTATACTTCAACACCATATCTTCTTCCACTAGCACATACTTTGCCAGTCATCTATTTCATGATAATGTGAGCATTTATCTTACCAGCAAAGGTTCTGGCAAACAACAGCATCATTTTTTTTCACAAGTAGGAGGAAAAGTATTTTTAAAATAGCTTTAGATAAACCAGACAGACAGTAGAAGTTTGATTTTCTACAGGGAAGAAATATGCAGTAGAGAAAAATGTCTTTTGCTAAGTCTGTCCTTCGTGAATACCCAGCCATAAATCGATATTAACTTATCTACAGTAGTAGACGGTGATTTTGAGTTGGAAGGGACTGTAAAGACCATCCAGTCTCACTCCTGCCATGGGCAGGGACAACTTCCATGATCCCAGCTTGCTCCAGCTTGGCCTTGGACACTTCCAGGGATGGGGGATCTTCAATTTTTCTGGGCAATCAGTTTTCTGGCACCGTCCCACATGACCAAAGTTGTACATCTTGGTCTCCTTGTGGATCAATTCCCATTTATAAAAGAGAAGGAAGCTACTGCTTTTTCCTATTCTCTATCACTACACCAGGCTGAACCTCCTCTGTATAATAACCAGCAAAACTCTAAAGTCTGATTTGGGGCCTCTAAGTTTTTTTAAAAATAGAGCTAATAATTAAAATTGCTGATAACAAAATTGCTGATGTTGACTCTGACTTTTTTGGGGTTAATATTGTGTAAGTAATTTTTGTCTCTGACTATTTGTCACTGCTTTAAAGCAATACTTTTTGTTTGCTGCAACATTCTTCTGAAATGCGCAGAGTTTCAGGTTTCAATCCCATGAACGCTCCTTGGAGGCTACAAAGCACATATTGGTCCTTATTCTCTGATTTGCTGCCAAAATGTAATCATCTGTTGTTTTTCAGTGTGCTGGTGGCAGTTTAGAGTAAAAAAGGAGAATCTGATACCCCCGAGAACAAATTCACTGCAAGGAACTCACCTACTGCCCAAAAAAAGCTGTAAATGTGTCTTATATCTAAAATTTTTGTATCACTGGAAGAGACAGACTGTGATTTGCCTTAATCAACAAAACCTAAACCACTGAATGCAATGTTTTCCTTTCACTGGGGACTTCTGAAGGTGATCTACTGGAAAAGAAGGTCGCACATTCCCACTGGAGTGAATGAGGTACATGTGATGCTCCCATGTGAAGTGTGGCAGGAATTTCACAACAGGGCTGTAAGAAAGCTTAAAACTGCTCTGTCAACATGACCCTTTGGTGAAAACACCCAGCAAGTTCAGGACATCTTGGCTGCATTGGAATCACAGTTGTTTACAGCTCGAGAATACCTCTTGGGTTCTTTGAGTGCAAAGCAAAATTAAATTTTAGGAGAAATGTGATTCAGGAGGTTTTCTGTTAACTCTGTCTCATGTGCTTTTTCATTTCCTTCTCGTTTCTTTCCCATCACTGTCACCAGATATTTGTGTGAAGCATTATGTTTTCAACTCTGGGAGATTAAAACTGGAATTTAGGTCTTAACTAGAAAGCCAAACTGTTTAAGTGCTTTGTATAGTCCATAAGTCAAATGGAAAAGTGTAACTATTTATACATAGAAAGTGAGAAAATTTGTTTTAATTTATTCCAAAGTAGATCATGTGAAAGATTGATGTTGGTTTCAATGCCTATCTGTCTTTAAGTCTTTGAAAAAAGCGTCAACAAAAGGGGTAAATTCTGTTCACTTCCACTTCTCTTAAAAGTCCTCTTAGCAATGTCCAGCCTTCTTCAAGAGTTTTTATACGAGAAAAGCTGAAGCATTTTGGCACAGAGTGTGATATGAACATGAACACCCTCAAATAAATGCTTTTTTCCAAATTTCATGCTTTATGATGCAGTAGCATGGCCAGTTGCTCATGAATGAATATCTTACAAGTGTGTTATTGTCACACGTTAAAAAAGCAGTACCACTCAATAAGCAATTTATCATCATAGTTCAATATACTGATTTATCTGTACACAGCATCTGAGAAAACACACTTAAAATGCTTTGAACTGGTGAGGGAAGACATCTGGAACCCCTTGTGGTTGCATTATATTCTACATTGTTTCCATCTTATTTTCCTGATGTGCAAGCCCTTGACAGATGAAGTTGTGGAGAGTGATTCTCCTTGGCTGGAAAAGAGGAAAGCGGGGGGGAGCTTGCACACTATCAACAATTCTTTAAATTGAAATTACAGCCTGTACTCCCAAACTCAGTGCCACTTGGCAGCTGCAAGTTGATGAGGTGCAGTAATTAATGAGTTAGTACTTCTTGGGTAGGCCATGGAAATCAACAAATGTGTGCTTGTCCTTTGCCTGTTCCATGTGGAATAAGATGTTGGATTTCACTTGCATGTGAAGAAAGAAGAAAGAAGAAAGAAGAAAGAAGAAAGAAGAAAGAAGAAAGAAGAAAGAAGAAAGAAGAAAGAAGAGCTGTTCACCTGGTTATTTATCAAGTTTGGTCTTTTTAAACCAGGGTTCTGGTCCTGTAAGGAGAGGGAATGCTCCATTTTTGTACCACTGCCTGGCTGTGCGCAAAGCTCAGCTACAAAGTCCTGCTATCCATGGAATGCTGAAGCCCTGCATTTGTTTAAAATCTGGCCTTGTGCTCAGGGATGTTTATACTGAAATCAAACATAGAAGATGACACCATTCCTGTCCCAAAGAGCTGATCCCTAAAATCAAAAGCAAAACTGTGTAAAATAAAACCAGTGGTTATTTCTGGCTCGAAATTTTAACCAGAGCAGGTCTAGTAGTTACAAAACATTGTCCCATATAGAGTGTAATACAATCTGTATTAGACTGTTCTCTATCAGTGGTATCAACTAGGACTAGAAAAACTTTTTTTTGGACTAAAATATTCAACAGATTTATGTGTGTATATATGCACAGGATATTTTTTCTGTACGTATATGTGTATATACACTTACAGAGAGAGATGTATCAAATCAGGCCCGTATGTACACACCCACACATGCACTGGGCACTTCAGGAACTCTGATATTAATAAGACAATATATTACCATTGCAGCTGGTAAAGGTTTAGCATTTTCCCACTTCACTGTTGAAATGAGTAGGTCATATGCTCACTGGATTAATCTGGGCTGTATTGTCACCGCCCAGCTGGGAGTCCCCAAAGTCTTTGGAGCTCTTCAGCAGAAATTGTGTGTAAGGCTTTCGATCTGCTCTTTAAATTTATGGTTGCTTAGGGACTGGAGCTTTTTGCACTTGCCCAGATTACCTCAGGTGCTTTTGGAAGCAAGTCTGCTTGGAAAAAATTATCAGGTCAGGTTAAAGATAGAAGTGAGTGAAACATGAAAAGTCGCTGCATTTTGCATTTAAAAATGTCTAAGTGAACCTTGGAAAATACAGATTTACTTCCCCCATGACTCCAAATCTTCATCATTAATCTGACTCTACAATTGATAGTGGTACAGTGGTACTAGGGAGCATCACATGCTGTTGCTTTCACACTGCATCTGGGCACTCCCCTTTAACCTTTTCTTCCTGGATGCACTCTGATTTTGGGATGGTGATCACGCATACTTTTGAAATACAGAGTGGCAGAATAGGAGAGAGACATCCTTGTTCCTTTGGATCAGCTCCCATGTTCGTAACCTGTCATTAGAACATGTCTTTCTCCAAAAACCAGACGTGGGGCATTTAGAAGATTCACTTTTATTTCTATTTTTAAATGGAAAGAAAATAAAGCATTTCAGTATTTCAGTAGTAAAGAGGGAAAGGGAGGGTGCAGTCAGTGGTGAGGGAGAAGCTTCTTCAGAAGTAGAGGTGATACAGAATTGTCTCTTACGGGACTGAAAAATCTGCCTTTGTCCAGTGACAATAAAAGGAGTTTAGAGACAAGATTTTTTTAAACACTTTAGCCACTTTAAAACTCTCTCTCTTCATAATGAAGGATGTTAGTAATGGAATGCTTTTCCAGTACATATATTATATAGATTATCTATAGGTTTCATAGGTTTTAAAGGCAATGCCTCAATGCACTGACATAAGTAGAAAGGGAACACAACCTTGAGTGTGCAAAGCACCAAGCTTGAGAGGAAGAGATGAAATTCTCCATTAAAACTCTTAGAAACCAGTGTGGTTTGCAGGTTTCGTTCACTGAGCTTTGGATATGAAATGGGCAAAAATTGTAGCCAGAGAAACCCTACTCCCTTCAAGTACTGAGGTGAGGAGGCACTTACCCTGACTAAGAAAATCCATGGAAAAAGAGAGAAATAAATCAGTGGGGGAACAAGACCTGTGATCCTGCAGAATATTTGGCTATTGAGAGGAACAGGTACAGTAAAATATCTCTTACAGAGCCCAAAATGGAGCATTGCTTGCTGAAACTTGCAGCCTCTGGGGCTGGAGCTCCTTTTCCTGGATGACAGAGAGCCTGCACAAGCAAGAAACATTCCCCAAGGAACTGGCAAGGTGCCAAGGAGCCACAATTTGGGTAGGATTTCACTGACTGTGGCGAAGAGATGAGACTGGGAAGGAGGGTGGGCTCACACGCTTTTGTGCGCATCAGAAAGACGCGTTCAGTGGGGTGGGGAGCCAGGAAGTATTGGGTTTAGTGAACCACTGCATCTGAGCAGACTCTGTTGACTTTTCAATCCACTCAAACTGAGGTTTTGTTTGGTGTTTTGTAAACTGGGACAGCAAAGCACCATGTTCTACTCAGTGTGTAAAGTGTTGTCCTGTTCACCATTGTGCTACTTGTGCTATAATGGAAGCAGAGGCTGAGGTGGCTTTTCCAGGTCATTACCTTTTTACCTACTTCCTAAATATTTAATTTATTAATTGATAAAATGGGTAAGTAGTAATGTGCTTCCAATACACACTGGAATTGTACAAATACGTACAAGTGCTGCAAAAATTGTCATTGGGAATTACCTCCCAGTTGCTTCAGGAAATCTCCCACATTAAAGTCAAAATTATGATTTGAATCAGAATATAATTCAAATGGAAGGAAGGAAGGAAGGAAGGAAGGAAGGAAG
>VZTE01006663.1:393813-449100 GCA_013397775.1 Eulacestoma nigropectus
GGGAAGGTGTTTAAAGCTCTTTTAAATTCAACATCATTTCATAGTTGAGATGCAAAAGGAAAATTCGGGGTAGCCTTTATACCCATGAAAGGAAGGAATTATTTTGCAATGAAACAACTGTAATCAGGAAAAGAAAAGCCAAGAGCATCTTAAGAGTTCTAAGTAAACATTTCTGAGTCATTCAAAATAGTTATCACATAAGTAATTAGAAAGCTATTAAAATAGATTCAATTATTGTTTACATTTAGTAAATTCATTGGTTCAAAAGCCAAACCAATCAATCATCTTAGAAATTGAGTCAAAATGGCTGTTGTAACATAATTTTTTGTTTTGCTTCTAGATAAAAATGACTCTCATAAAATAAATATTTTTTTGAGAAAAAAAAGTAAAAAGACAGATTGTAAGGAGAGTGCCCAAAATTATCTGAATGCCTGGGACAGAAATAGAAAAGACATAGATAAATATTATTTCTGCCTTCAGGAGTCAAAACTGAAATATAGTTTCATCCTTGTTTTCCTAATTCTAAAACCTCAGTGTGAATACATTCACTAAGTTTTAATGTTAATTTGGAGAGCAAGTTAAAAAAAGCATATTCATAATTCTGCTAAGCACAGGCATTTTATCCACATCAATTTTCCCAGTACCTCGCCAGTAGCACAAAGAATTGTGGAATCACTATTTTATTTTGAAAGACTGAACTGAGACCAGATAGGAATTAAATTTAGCTGTGCTCGTTGGCTAAATGAATAATATCTGTCAGGTAGATTCCCAGTATGAATTAGATAATAATCTCTGCAATAATTATCTGCAATTACTCCATTACCTTAGGGAACTAGAAAGATAAAAGCCCCTGAAAGCATAAATTGTGTGCTACAGGTTGTTGTAGACCTTCCCCAGTTGATTTACACTACACACACCAAGAACTAGTTCCAGCTTGAGCACTCACTCACAGCTTTGGGCTACAGGCATTTGGACAGGAAGCCAGTCCTGCCTGGCTCCTCTGCCTAGATATCCTTGGGGAGATCAGATTTCCTCTGGGAATGGGGCCGTGGCACCCCTGGCTGTCCTGGAGGCTGAACACGTAAGGCACAGGACATGTTTGAATTGTCTCTGAGAGAGAGAAAGGACTCCTGACCTGCAGCCTCCTCAAACCCTGGGGGTGGGGAGGGCAGGGCTCCCTTTGCCCTGGGCTCTGAGCAGGGCTGGGACGTGGATGCTCCTCTCTGGACAGCCACCAGTTATGGGATGCTGGAATTCAATCCTGTGACCAACTGCCTTAATATTGTGGATGCCCTGTCCCTGGAGGTGTTCAGGGACAGGCTGGGTGGGGTTTGTATCAACCTGGTCTAGTGGGAAGTGGCCCATGTCAGAGGGCTTGGAAGACCTTTAAGGTCTTTTTCAGACTGAACCATTCTGTGCTTCCATGATTCTGTACTTCCCTAGACTCACGTTTAAGATTACACCTGGAATCCATGTCTTCTCAACTTTGAAGACATGCAGAGCTCTGGAGGGGCAAAACTTTGAAGCAATCCCTCCTCCTGCACTCCATCGCCTCATCCTGCACCTAACACAGAGGAGCAGGTCACGGACATAGCTTTATAAAAATAATTAACAGGAACAGAGGAAGGCTTCTCTTTGGGTCAGAACTGTGCCTTGAATGCTTTTGCCAAATGCAACGTCAGTAAAAATGTCTTGCCTATCTTCAGCAGTCAAGCTCAGGTGCCATTCTGTGTCTCTCTCAAAACGTGACTTCCTCTCTATTTCTAAAAGTGCAAAACTGCACAAAATGCATGCCATCTATGAAAGGCTGGAAAATTACTTTTTATATGAAAAAAAGTGCATTCTCAAAGTAATTTTAGCTAATTAAATATTCAGTGTTTGACTTCAACCAACCCCAGAGATAAGTGTACCAAACCAAACTGACAGCTTTGCACACGGTAATAGTGGGATTTACTGGGTTTGGAACAAGTCTTGTATTTTTTAGTTAATGACCAAGCTATCATATCTGTCAAACTGATACTGAAATTATTAGAAATGCAAATGGAATTAAAAAAGCAGTAGATTAAGTGGACACTGATAAGGGTAAGGGGGGTAGTGTCTGTGAAACAACAGCACTTTGCCAGATGTTTTTGTGCCAAACCAGATGGAAGCTGCAGTATTATTTATTTTTTTAGCAGAATGCAGAGTCTAAGTTGGAAGAGTTATTATTACTGTAATCATAAAGACACTTGTGAGCCATTTTTAAAAATTATTGGGAAGAAACTGGTTTGATTGCCAACAATAGTATGATTATGGCAAGCATGGTCATCAGCTGCCCAGGACTTTTCCACATGGGCTCAGAGCATGGCCCACGGTGGTCAAGCAGTGGGAGGTTAATCCAAGGTAAACCTGTCCACACCTTCCTCTCTGCTACTCACATTTCAGCAATGAAAGGTGAAGATTTCCTTACCTAATGTCATGAGAGATGCTCACATTAAAAACAGAGGGATTAATTAAGAGTCACTTTTCAGTGTGATTCTAATTAATCAGTGTGGAGCTTGTTCTGTGAGAAAACTGTATCACCTGTGAATTTATTTGTCTGAGACCCATTTGTACAACTGGGAGAGTTTTATGTTTTCTCAGGGGTCAGTGACAATTCCAATGTATATTTGCTCCACATAACCATGTATGGGAGGTAACAGAGTGCAGGAGAGCCCTAATTAGCACTGAATTAGTGCTTCCTCCTCCATTTCAACCTCACTAACCTGACCTGAGGCCCCTGTGTATCATGCAGCTGCCCAGCTTTTCTCCTATGACCAGTTTCTCCCTTTCCTGGAATTCCTCTTAAAATTTCCACAGAGGGGAATACTTTTCCTTTTAGAAGCTCTGGCTGCAGTCTATCTCTAGGCCTGTTTTGTTGGCTCATGCTGGGGTTTGTGCTTCAGCCACACTCCCTTGCTCAGCTACAACTTTTGTGTTCCTGGCTTGAATTTTCTAGGCTGTCAAGGCAGAAGTGTCCAGAGAATATTGCTAAATATTTTGTCAGGGCTGGATTAGATGCAGGCACAGCTCTGTGCAAGTGTTTGTGCCCAACAACAGTGGCTCAGTCACCTGAGTTTTTTTGTGGCATTTCTGGCTCACCTTTGTCAGTTTGAAGCCATTCCCCCTTGTCCTGTCGCTCCAGGCCGTTGTAAATTGTCTCTCCATCTTTCTTGTTTCTCATATAAACAGTTTATTTTCACTTAGAGCAGGGCAGATTTACCCCGATTTCTCCTGGAACCATTTATAGATGCAAACAAAGGGGAGATACTGCAGAGGAAATTAAGAACAGGCCCTTCTGTGAGTTCAGTGTCGAGAGATAAGCTACACAAAGGGTTACAAATTAAAGAGGCTCACCCTTTGACAGGTAGGAAAACTATGAAAGCAGTGTAATCTGAAAGCCATGGCAAAAAATAATAACTGCAGATCCCTGCAAAAGTCCTGAAAAAAATTACTATCAGCCACTGCTGCTTCCAGAAAGAAAATAAAAGAAATGTATATATGTAAGGTTCTTTTGTTCTTTTCCAGGAATGTGTTTTTTATCTTATCTTGTGGCTACTGCTTTCTCTAAGATAAAATAATTCCAAACATAAGGTTAGTTTTCTGACATCATGAACTGCATCATGGGAGGTATCTTAAAAGACTGGCTAGGGGATTTGGCTCTGAAAAACTTAATTAGCAAAATCTGCTAATTTTCTTTTTTTGAGAGCATTTAAGGATAGCTTTAATTATGCCTAAAATATTTGCTATTTGCAGAAAATTCTTTTTCTTTATTTAAAGATAAATATAATTGCTTCATAGCACTAGTTTTCTAATTTAAGGTCTTCTGAACGGTGTATCGAAGAATAATGGAAATATAGTCTATTTTTATTGTCCTATGATAATTTTGATAATTTCTAACTAACATAAGCACGCTGAGCTTTATACAATGTAGTTGGAGTTAACAAAGATATCAAATAATTTCTCAACAAGGTGTTTTAGACATCTCTTGTCAAAGTACAGGGCACTTGAGTGACAATCGCAGTGAATTGTTCTAAGAAATGTCATTCAGAACTTCTGCACTACAATGATAATTCTTTGTTGATTGCTTAATCGCCCTGCATGAAAAAATATTCTCATAGTGATACTTTACTGCAGAATTTGTTGAAATATGAGGACACAACAGGAGCCATGTAGGCACAGAGCCTCCTGGTAGCAGGAATTCATTTTTAGATTGAGCCTTTTGTCCCTTGCTCTGAGTTTTGTGTGGAGCCACTTCTGATGTTCAACCCCGGGAGACTTGTATTCCTTCCAAACACTTTGGGGAAACTGTGGTTAGACATTCAAACCATGCTGTTGATGGCTTGGTGAAAGCTGATAAGCCTCATTTTGTCTGCAACTGTTACAAGTCGTCTCTTGCCAATCCTTTCTGTGTCTTTGGTCTTTTAAGGCAACTTTGGCTTTTTAAGAGTGCAAGTTAAAATGGTCTTTTTGCAGAAAAGGTGCTCTTTTGAACAAGCAGGATTTCGTGAGAGGTGTCTGCAGAAAACACTGACCTGAAAATATTGTTTCACAGTTTACAGGAGCTGTAGCTGACTTGTATCATAGATTGGTGACGTCTCTGTGGGTCACTTTCTTTGTGTGGACTTTGTTTGGTGATACTTTAACCAGAGAATACTTCTATTAACATTTTATAAAGCAGACACACCTGCTTCCCTGCAAACACTCCACAAATAGACCATGGTAAAATAAGAACGGTTTTAGGTATCGTTTTTTTAGTAGTGAAAGAAGCCTTAAATTTATTTTCTTTGCAAATCAGTCCTCAAAGCAGATTTTCCCGGCCTAGGTTATCCCAGTGGAAAGTGTGAGCGTCAGAACTGCAGCCTTCCAGATGTCTGCAACTTTGCTGTTCCTTGGTACTTTGAGTTAAATACTTTGCAAGTAATTCTCAAAAGGTCCCAGAGTCAGTGAAACAGGGACATATCAAAGGGGCTTTGCCAGAATTGTCATGTTAAAAGCCTTTCCAAAGCACTCCGGTGAAGGCCCAGCTGCCTCTCACACCCACAGTGAGCTTTTGATGTCATCAGACGTTTCCATTTCCGTAGGAATCTCTGTAGATCATGAGGCAGCCAGCAAGGATTCAGTCTGGGTAGCAAATGATGAATGGCAAGCTGCTGCTTCCACGTTTTTCTGCTGCCTGAGACACATTTTAAGGCAAAATGACAGCTCCAGAATCACACTCTGTTCCTCGCGCATCTCGGCGAAAAACAAGACAAAAAAAGAACCTGTCTCAGTCCCCTGCCAGACATGGAAAGATTTGTTCAAAAGAGCAGTTTCCATTGTTTTGAGCGCCAAATGCCAGGTACCAGCAGGCTGAGTGGGTGGGGAGTGTCTGAAGGACGCTGCATCCAGACACCAGGAAGCAGCAGTGCTGTTGCAAGATTGCTCCTGATGCTTTATGAGCTGAGACTCCCGATTAAAGTTCAGAGCCAGGAGGAAACTTGTGACCCACCATCAGTGAGATCCTCAAAAAACTAAAGGCAAAGTCCCCCTCACCTGTCTCCCTAGTAGGTATTTATTGGTTTCAAGGTACCTGGATAAAATGCTTGGAAATCCCAGAGGGATGCGAAGACATTCATGCAAAATGTTCCTATTTTCTTACTTTTCATCTCTTTCCCAGAGTCATCTGAGGCTATGTAGAGCATGCACAGCTACAAGAGGAATTCCTGGAAATATGTCTTCTTATTCTTGCAGGCTCAAATTGCACCTTGCAGAGCAATAATAGATATAATATTAATTCAGCACAGTCTTTAATAAGGCACTGTTGGGGGGTCACAATCTTGAGCTCCCTTGCACTTGGTAGTCGGAATGAAGGAGGAATTTCCTCTCTGAAAAGACAGAAACCAAATTTCAGTATATGTGGCCATCTGAATCTTTTGTCAGGAGAAGGGTGCTATGATTATAGCAAAAAATCTGTAGGAGAAGTTATTTTGGGAAGAATAATCATGGTAACAGAGCAAAGAGACTCAGAGAAGAAAACACAGTGATTATGACTGCAGTTACAGGGGCAACCATTATCTGTTTTCCACCTTTACACAACCCACATATATCCAAGATGCCAGATGCTTAATGGCATCAATAAAAACTTGGTTCTATATGTCAGTGTCACGTAAATGACATTTTCCTTGACAGAGACACAATGGCGTTACCCCATCTTCAAAATTTTGAAGTATCAGGGAAGAAAGTAAATAAAAGTAGTTGCATTTGGGGCATCTTGGCTGAATATTGGAAAATATAAACCAGTCAAGAAGTAGCAATTAGTCACTAGCTATCATATAATTAATGAGTTTGAAATGAGTAAGGCTGGGCACTCTGTCACACCACCAGACTGATTTAGAAGGCAGAATGAAGCTATATAGTTTTCTAATGTCATAAAAGCTGCAGACATGGATAACGGAACATCAGAGAAACTCTGCTCTTACAGCTCAGCTGTTTCTTGAAGCCCTGCTTTTATTTTCAGATTTGCTGTTAATTCTATTGAAATTTGACCCAGAGGAATTTTGTGCTACTATTTCAGTAACATAAAGATCTTGAGCGGATTGCAAAATTTTTCTAGGATATTGCCTCTTTTCAACAATGCTTCTTCCCTATAACAACTTAAAAGCAAACAAAATGAAGAGATATATCTATGGAACATAAAGCTGGGAGTGCCCCCATGGAATTAAATTATATGACAAGTCTACAGTTCTCTGTGCCAGCCATTGGAAGAGAGAGTGCCAAGTGAAGAATGAGTGATGGAAAATTGGCTTTTAAATAATTGTAAAGGAAAACAGAGGTTGCAAGAAGGTATCATTAAAATGTGGGCTTTTAAAAATCAAAAGCTGGTTGCAGTTTTGACAATTCTAAGTTGGCAGGTGGCTGCAGACAAAATTACACTTTTCATCTGCTCTGGAAATAGTAGTTAATAACTCTTAGGCATTTCTTGCCTGTGGGACTTCAAAAAGAAACCAGTGAGCCCAGATGAGATAGTAATGGGTGGTTCATGAATACTGGTGCCAGTATGAACCAACTCAGAGCAGTGTGGTAACAAAAACTATCAGTTATATAAAATTGTTTGTAGATGAAGGAGACTATGGAGGAAGTGAGAATGAGAAGAGGAACTCTGTGAGATCTATTTAATTGGCAGTGGAGTAAATGGTTTCTGAAGAATTAAGAGTTTTTTGTAAGATGCACTTCTGTCTCTTCTTACCTGGGAAAAAAATTTAAAAGGGGGAAAAAAAGCCTGGATTTGCAAGTCTATGCTTGCCAGCTCTATCTTAAATTCCATATACTGCCAGTTTGTGGAAGAGAGAGGGCTCTGGGCAGTACCACGAGCTGCAGATCTCCCGTGAATGCAAGACAAGACGCTCAATTTCTTCTGGGTATCCTGGGGGAGAAAAGACACAGTTGTGCCACCTTTTCCTGCATGGCAGGCACTGCTGTCACTGCCCACGGGGGTGGTTTGAATTCAGGGATCCAAGACCTTCAGCTGACAACAACAGACCACCCTGGACTATGTGGCATGAGAGCTAGAAAATTGTTCCTGCCTTGGCCCTTGCAGTTTTGTCACTCTCATGATTACAGCCTCTCTGAGTTCTGGATAAGCCATGTATGACTTCTAAACACGTGGGATTTTGGGGAGGGGGAAATAGCTGTGTTTTGTGACTACATATTTTGTTTTCTTTCTGAGTCTTTGGCTTGGAAAAGTTGATAAGGGGACTAATGTATAAAGAATGCTGTGGAAAATGAGGAATGAAAGCAGCTTTACCTTGTTCTTGGATGAACTGGCTCTGATGAGTCAGTAAAGAATCTTCATACTCCTCTTGTTCTGCTCAGATAAACATTCTCAGTTAAAAACCCCAGAGGTTTTGCCCAGACTCTGACTTCAAATCTTGCCCAATGCAGACCTGTTCCCTCACTGAACATAACTTTTGTTTAGTCTCAGAATAAAAGCTCATCTTTAGTTAGTGCATGTTTCAAAGGAAAGGATCCGGGCACAGCAAATATCATGCATGGTCTCAGTGAATTCATGAAGAACAGATGTCATTTGCAGTCAGAAACAAGGGGAGGCACTCATGTTTTAAATTATTTAAGCACATGAGAGCAAAGAACAACCAAAAGACAAAAAAGAAAGAATTTTTGCTGTGTTACTCCAAATTATATATTCTCAGTCATTCAAATTCATGCTAGGAGAGATTAATAATCAGCTAATTTTGGCAACAGGCCTTTGCTTTGAAGACCCCAAGCAAGATTAGATTGCTCCTGTGCTGGGCCATTTGAGACCAGGTGAGAATCAGTTCCTACCCACAGAAATCTGTGGTTTCAAAGCACATGATGGAATGATTATTCACACTAGGGATTGTTCACAGGGAGATGCATCCTGACTTGCCCCCTGTATGGTTTTCACCACTGTAAGAAGGTGACATGTCAGGAAATACCTCGTGTCCAGCTGCTGTGTTCGAGGCAGAAATGCTCCTTCTATACTCAAAATGTCCTGTGCTGCAGGAGACTGGAGCTGTGTGAGGACTCTGTGGGGCCACAAAGGTGATAAAGTACTGGAGCACCTTCCCTATGGGGACAGGCTAAGAAAATTTGGGCTGTTCAACCTGGAGATGAGAAGATTGTGTGGAGACCTCACAGCACCTTCCAGTGTTTGAAGGGGCTACAGGGAAGCCAGAGAAGGACTCTGCATCAGGAAAAGGGAGAATGGCTTCAAACTGAGAAAGACTAGGTTTAAATTAAATATTGGGAAGAAATTCCTCCCTGTGAGGGTGGGGAGGCCCTGGCACAGGGTGCCCAGAGAAGCTGTGGCTGCCCCTGGATCCCTGGAAGTGTCCAAGTCCAGGTTGGATGGGGCTCGGAGCACTCTGGGATAGTGGAAGGTGTCCCTGCCCATGGCAGGGCGTGGCAGTGGATGGGCTTTAAGGCCCCTTCCAACCCAAATCATTCCATGATTCTGTGAAAAACAGCACTAACTGCAAAATGAGTCAGGATAAAATTTTAAGGCCAAATGAACAAATTTATGAACTGAAACCCAGTAAGCTAAAATACAAAATAAATCACCTCTCCAAACCCTTCTGCCCATCATAGCAAACATGACATTGCACAGGAATAACTTCTCACTTTTCCTTTGCCTTTTACCTTCAATATTTTCATGGAAAGTGTTTAAGACAGTAATTAATTTTGAAAAGCAGACAAATGCAATGAGCATACATCTGATCCTATAAAAATCAAATGGGACATTCCCCTCTTGGTAACAGGATTTTTGTAAAAATTTTGATAGTTCTTAACAGGGATTAGGTTTAAGTAGGAAGGTTTTTAATATTGGAAATAAGACTATTTTTGTGGTCTTTTTATGCTACGATTTTTATTCCCAAAATACACATTCTGTTAAAAATAACAGTTACTGTAATGATCTGGAATACTATTAAACTCAGAAAAGTTAGGAAGGCAAGAAATTAAATTAATATATGAAATAGTTATGCTTCTTCAAGATGAAACTTTTCCCAACCAAATGGAATAACACTAGGTACTGTAAATCTATGCCTAACACAGCTGTAGTGACTGCAAAGTAAATTTTGCCACATCTTATAATTTGAATTATTGAAACTCTGGAAGTGCAAACTATTCACAACACTGTATTCAAAAAGGAGTTATTTACATTTTTAGTTTCATGTGCACATATGTGCAGAGTTAAAAGTTAAACTGAGTGTCAGGAGAATCATAAATAAAATTACAGGTGAGAGGCGCAAAGGAAGAGCCCATTTCAGAAGCATAGTACCTATGTAAATCATAATTGATAAAGTATTTTGTAGATTCATTGCCCAACCCTTGCCTAAATTAAAATAAATCTCATTATTTTGGAAGCAGTATAGGTACTTACAGAGTTAATGCATATTTTGGGCTGCGATATAACCAGCAATTTATTTATGTACTTAGAAAGAAATCTATTGAACTATTTTGTGGCTGTGAATTCTGTAATCAGTTTTATTTAGTTACTAATAAAATCAAGGATAATTTTGCAGTACAGTAAACACCTTACCAAAATCCACCTCTTAGTGTCAGCACATCCAATATCCAGTCACCAAGGAAAAGTAGTTCAGCAGCAGTTTAGGAACCAAACTTGTAGAGGAAAGTCAAAAGGGAAAATGGAGATGTGGGACATGAAAATTGAGTTTTTTCCCCCAGTGAGAGTTTGTCACTAAATATTAACATTCTTCACTAAACCAGCTCCAAACAGTTGGCATTTTTAAAAACAGAGCTGGGAATGTTTTTCCTGTGTGAAAAAGCCCAAAGGGATACTTTGAGGTTTTGTCCTGATTTCATATCAGGACAAAGTGTTTCAAAAACGGAATTTCCTGTGCGACGAAAACGCTGGGTATCTGTCAGTTCTCTTTAGAAAATCTGAAGAATTTCACAAAATAATACATGGAAGCAAATATTGCTGAAGAAAATCCAGCTGTGCTGCTTACACCAGCAGGAAGCTCAGCCTGAGGGCTCCAAACTCCCTTTTACTGCAGACTAGAGAAAGAAGAATGTATTTTTAATGCAGTGTTCAATCTCAGGAGCCACAAGAAAAATTTTCTCATGACACTGAGTAATATCTTAGAGGCTATTTCCAGTAGACCCTCAGTTTTCATCTGCACTCTGTTTCTTAAATTCCCTTTCTTTGCACAACTTCCACTTCCAGCACTCCTCTGACACATTCATTGGTTAATAATTTGTTATCGAATTATTTGAAAATGTACTATTTCTTTTATTATTTGGAAGAACTTGTGTATCTTTGGAGGAGAACTTCTGAACTGTGAAATACTATCATTGTGATCTAATTCAACAATATTCTGACTGGAAATGAATCGTAATACTGAGTAATCAAGACTTTCAACTCATTTAAAAGGTTGATTTGCAATTCACTGGAATTTCATCAAAGGAAAAGCTAAATAATTCCAGAAAGAGACTTGTAAAGTTTAGTATCTCTTATCTCTGTTTGCCCAGCAGTAAGATGTCATAGAATCATGGAATGGTTTGGGTTGAAAGGGGCCTTAAAGATTATCTGATTCCAAACCTCTGCCATGAGAGGTTACTATGTCACCTGATTTCAGTTCATTTCAACCAGTAAAAAGTTGGATTTAACATGATTTTGAAGGACACTTTTCTCTATTCTTTGTTCTCCCAATATACATTATTTTTCTTCTGTCTTTTACCTATCTGAGAATACTTCCATGCACTGCCTATGAAGTGCTGTGCTAAATTAAAAGAGTATTTTGCATTTTTAGCCTAAAAATTCCCTCACCGGTATGGTTTGCTGGAGAAACGCTCCCTGATTTCTCTACAGTGCACAGCTGATTTTACAAAGCAGTGACTTTTGTGTACTAGGGGGGTGGTTTGAGAAAATATGGCCAAATAAAATAAAGGCAATGTGAGTACAGGATGGCTTCTGTGATTAAGCGTGCAAAGAAAAACAGAGAGGAAAAGTGACGTGTAGTGACTGCACCTTTTTGCAATGAAAAGCCAGAGCTGATATAAACATTTGTCTTTTTTCTTGGAGTCAGGGCTTTGTTAATTAATTTTTTGTTGGGCTAGGATAAGGACTGTTCAATGCGGGTTCATCATAGATAAATGAAACCTTCTAATAGTACTTATGGCAGTTAATGATAGATTTTGTATAGGCAGTGTCAAAAGCCTGGGGTATTTGCATTAAAACCAACCAGCTCCTGAGTCATCTTCTGTTTTCTTCAGCATCTGACTTTTAATCGCAGTTATGGACTCCAGTCTGATCCTGTGCTCATCTGTGAAAACCCTTTCCTTTCAAAGATTTTCTGCCTACTATGAAATAGGTGGAGGAAAATGTCAAATGTGCTCACTGAAAATTCATGGCTTGGAGAGCAGAAAGGGCAATTCCATGGCTCTGGATATGTCATAAATAACGGCAACTCTTGATTTTAATTAAAATTAAAATCAATTTATTAAAAGAAAATTAATTTAGAAAACAACTGAGAGAAAAAAATTCCAAAACCCGGGATCACAGCTAAAAGAGACGCTTGTAGCCTAATCGGCTTTCAGCCCAAGGCAGAGCTCTGCAGCTCTGGGCTTGCTTTAGCCAACCTAAAGCAAAAAAAATCTTTTAAGTAAGTCTCTATATAATATAGAGACTGGCCTGAGGACCACAGCGCTGGGCTTTTAGCAGTGGCTATTCCAAAGCAAAAAGGCAGTTCTTCAGCTCGTGCATGATCTTTTATAACCTCGGGGCTCCTCCCCTGACCGCCCACTGTCCAGCCCCCACGGCACGGGGTGACTGGTAGAGTCCAAAATGAAATAAGAGTTCTCCAGCCAATGGCTCGCCGCTGTCTAGGGAACAGTCTTTGGGTGGTGACACTGGATTCAAAGGCGGGAAAAAGTCCTCATTAAAATTCAGTGTTGTCATGGAGCTCAGTGGCAAGTGGCAGGTGGCCGGGTGCTAACTGTAGCCCAGGAGCCACTTTTGAGGGTCTGCTTTCTCTGTGAGGGATTTAACTTGAATAGGAGATAAATGAGTTTTACACAACTTTAAAGGGTCATTTTGAACTGGGAAACACACAGAAACATTGGGGAATTAACAGAGAATAAACCTTCTAAATCTGGGGAACATCTAACAATTATCACTTAATTAAATTCACTTTGATAACTTCATAATTTGGTCTCTGGACATCTTAACATGTGAAAGCCAATTTAATGATTTTATGTATGACAGATATTTTCAAAGATATTCGGTGGGGTTGTATTGAACCATTTGTGGCATGACACCTTCAGGAGCTCCCTCCTGAAGAGAAGGAGACATCGATTGTCATCAGCACATGGAGACATGAATGTGAACTATGCAGGGAGTGAATGCAGCTGCTTTTCAGGTGACTGATCACACCCTGCTCTTCCCCATGTCCAGATCAGGTCCATATGTGCATCAAGTTGTTCTGGTCCATGCTGTGTTTCTAATCCCATTCTTACTTACCCTTAATTTTCTTGCTGGTTTCTCCATTGACTGTGCTCAACCACTTCCATTTATGCTTTCCACAGCGTTCTGGAGCATGGAAGGTTCTACTGAGTTCAGCTTTCCCTTATAACCCTCAGGAAAATCCCTACTCTACCCATCACTTAGGTGAGGGAGGTGGCAAATAAAATGGAAAAAATTTAAATAGCCAAGTTAGAAATAGTCTGATGGTGACCTGAGCAGGATATTAATGTAAGGAAAATATGATATAATATCTCACTTTAGGTAAGTTTTCAGTGGAATATGAAGTGACTTGAGTGTTTGTGACTACTGTGAATTACTCTTAAATTCTCCTCTTAGCATTTGGCAGAATGGACTGGAAGATTGAGACCAGGTAGTAAGAGATATTTTGCTGGTTTTGCTCCAGACAATATTGACATTTGACAATGAGAATTGAGCTAGACCTTCAAAATGTTCAATGCAAACCATAAAAATCTTTTGACACTTCTGCAGTTCATAAAATATTTAACTAGAAACATTACTATGCCATAAAGAGTTTTAAATGAGTGGGGCTTAGGGTTTTCCCAAAGATTATGCTTTGCTTTGTGACTGGTCAAATTCTTTCTGGAAGTTAGATTAATTAAAAGTGGCATCTAAAATATTTTTAGCCTCCTTTTTTAATGTTTTCAAAACAGCTCTGAAATAAAAACTTATCATATACACCTCTTTCCTGTGCATGAAGTCATCTTATTTGCAAAAGCCAGGAGAGATTTTAATAAATGCTTTCTCCTGTTAATAAATAACACATGTTCTTTTATGCGTGTGCTCAGCATGTGAAAGGAGTTTTCACCTCCTTTTTGGATACAAAGTCAGAAGTGTCTGGTAGAAAATTTAAGTCAGTAAATTCAGATTTTTTTCAGGAACTTGGGAGAACTCTTTGGATTGTTGAAATATCGTAAGTTTGATATTTAGCACTTATATAAGTTTTATACTTTTAGTCACTTTCTAATAATTCAGCTTTTTTTACTTTATTAATGTATTAAAATTATTACATTTATTAAATGGCAATAGCCTGTGTTAGAATTCATTGTTACCATTGTAAAGGGAAGTACTTGACAGCCAGGAAAACGCCAGCAGCAGGGATGCCTGTTTGGATGCATTAAGGTACAGCTGGAGATAGTGGAATTACCACAAAATCCAAAGAAATCATTAGCTTGACACCAGGATTTTGTTTATATCCATTGTCCTCACTTCTTGTGAGAAGTGCCAGCCAGTAATGGAAAGCAAACCACACCAATCTGGTTCAGCATGTTAAAATCTGCAAACTTCTTTTTTTTTTCTTTCTGCAAAGTTTGTGGTTTCACAGAGCTCTTAGGATATTGAATTCCTCTTTACTATGTTTGAATTTTGTGAGGGTGCATAGCCTTAAAAAAAAAAAGAGAGAGAAATTAAAATGTGCCTTGAGGTCAGCAGGAAGTGTGAAAGGCTGTTAACCTGAATATTAAATGAATGATTTGTTTTCTAGAATCTGAGAGTTGCTCTGGTTTTCACCTCAAACATTTTAATTTGCATCCCATGAGGAGATTTGGAACAGCCCATCATTTAAATTAATGCAATTATTCTTGATAGCTTAACTTAAATCTTGAACAAGAATTTACTATACTATTCCTCCTAGCTAGCAAAATCTGATTATTAACACACAGCTGCTGCATTTTAAGATGTGACCTCAGTAACTTCCAGAGTTTTTCCAATGAAAGTTTAACTGAAAGAGAAAGATGAAGTCTACAGTTGATAAGCATTGAATTTTATTTCCATATATGTTATTGAAGAAATTTTGCACTTTCTTTTGGAAGACTCAATCCTCAGCTGCTGATTACTTGAATTCAGAATTTTGATATTCAGGGAGGAAAACCACAAATCTCAGTGGTTTGAGAAGAAAGTCCCAGGTTTTCAATACTTCATCTATTTGTCTCTTTGAAGTTATGTCTTCGGTTTTGTTTTCTGTTTTTAAATAAACTGGATAAATCACAGAAATTAAATGTTTTTGAGAATGATATGCTAAGAATTAAAGAAGAATATAGAAAAACTAGTGCTTCTAAGTGAGAAAATATGTTTTTAGAAAAATATGTGCTTGCATTATTCTTTACATTGAATTATCTAAATTTGATCCCAATCTTCTCTGTCACATGGCTCCTTTCTCCTGACTTGTGCAATAACAGAGCAGTGAATGCTGTAAGCCCAACATTTATGTCAAAAAACCTTTGGACAATCTTCAAAAAAAGCAGGTGTTCACCAAACCTTATGTTTGGGAAATAAAATAATTGCACACGCTGAAGACAGGTAATAGTGCATGAAAGCAAAGGTTTGCATCAGCTCAACTCAGCAGTGCGAGGAATTCCTGCTTAAACCTCCAAGAATGAAAAATTATGTTCTCTCCTTTATTAGGACAAGAGTTGTAGGCCTCAAACCTCACGGTAATGGATGGGAGGACCTACCACAGTATGAAATACATTTTAATTGCAAACATATTTTCTCCTGCTATTGCCTGCTTCATGTGCATGTATAAAATGTGAAAACCATAAGAATGAAAAAGCTAGGATTTTCCACCTGGTAATATTAATGTTTTCTTCCCCCTTTTTATGGCCTGTAATTTAAAAAAAAAAATTTATTGGTCTAGCTAAGAACTGCATTTACTGATGAGACCTTTAAAGTTTAAATATTGACTAACTTTCCCGTTAGAAGCACAGACTTCTGGAAGAGGTCATCTCCCTTTTAGGTCAACCTATAAAGTTCAAAAATACGATTTTGTGTGTGGTGCTTGAAGACATAAAATCTCGTGAACATCATAATCAGGGCATGTATCTCATGCTAAGTTATTTTTTGTGGATAACCCAGCCAGGGAGATGCTCTGGCATCTGGATATTTTGTGGCCCTGATGCAAGAGCACTGCTCTTTACTGCATCTCTCTGTGAGTTAGGGCCTCAAATGGATTCTCGTACATCCCTAACCAGTGACCTCATTTTCAGGCTATAGTGTGTGAGCACGCTTTGCCTCTCAGCTTTCCCAACACAAACCTTGTGGAAGCAGATATGTCTCTGAAAAATGTTGTTTTGGCTTGGATGAAGCAGCATATTTCAATGAAATTTCATTTAGCTGAGAATGTTCCGACCCGCTCTAATTACAGGCCACTGTTTTAAGCTGGTTACGGCTTTGCCAAACATTAATGGGTTGGGCTGAAACTTTCCATGATTGTTCTCTGCCTTAGGCTGACTGTTTTGAAGGCCAAGGTTTAACCATTTTGTAGGCCAGAGAAACTGGGGCTCTTTCACCAACATGCAAGAATCGCTCTCCTACCTCGTGTTTGGATGAGGACCTTTAAATTTGATGAGAAAACCTGGTGCACTGAAATTTCTTTTGCAATTCTCAAGAAAATTATTTTGAGTTTAGCTTTTGACAGTCTACATCTGTAAGGCAGCAGAACTTGTAGAACGCTTTGCTGATAATTTTGTTCAGTTGTCTCAGCACTGATCAGACTTGGCCTCCACAGAGGAGGAGGCACTCACAGGCTGGAGTGCAGAGCATGATGCTTTGCCCCCTTGTCATGGGAGGTCAGGGAAATGAGAACTTCCACCACTCCCCTGAGTGGTACAGAAAGAAATTTCTCCTTGAAATTCTGAAAATAGAAATTCAATTGAAATTGAGCTGTCATGGCTCATGGACGAAGAATTCTCCGAAGTCATTGTTTTATCAGTAGAGCACTGTCTCAGAGAAAGGGGCTTTTTCTTCCTTCTCTAGTTTCTGCTATGACCAAAACTCAGTGTCCTGTGGTGGACTGAGTCATGCCAGCCAGTACTATAAGTATTAATAAAGTGAGATTGCAGCACACTTTGTGCAACAAGATTTTAATCTTCTGCCCTCGTCACCTCATCCCTTAAGATTATGGAAGAGTTTTAATGAGGAAATGTTTGGCATTTAAAATTACTCAGCCTAAGACACAAAGAAAAAAGCTACTGATGTGTCTTCAATATTTATTAAAACAAGAGACTTTTGTTCATGAGCACAGGATCAGGAAGCTACATTCAGTAAAATGTTTAACTAACATTTTTAACATTAACATGAAGGATGTAATTCATTCACAGAAAGTGAAAGAACATTCAGATCTCCCTGGGGCACTGCTTTACCAAAATAAAGACTAATCAACTACTTCAGTAAGTTATAATTTGGTGTGTCCTCCTCCAGTTAGGACTTTCAGGAATCCACTTATCGAAGGCAGGGTTTCACCTGCAGCTCTGAAATCCTGACAGTTGAGCCCCCAGTTCCTCATTTCCCAGAACCCCAATAAAATCTTTCTGAGGTAATGACTCATAAAATGCCTTACACCAGTCTCAGCAATGAGCTATTTTTTTCACTTGTCATGGCCATTCATTTCAGTCTCACAAAACATCTTTTTTTGCACTTTGCACAGAATTGCCTCATCCAGTTATGTCAGAGAGCTCCAGGCAGGAAAAACTCCTGCTGGCAGCAGACCACAGTGCTGGGGAAGGCTGGCTGTGGCTCGGTCTGCACCTGGATTTTGCCAGGCTGGCCTTTTACGTGAGGGGAACCAGGAAAGGCTGGCTTGGTGATGGAGACTGAAGCTGATCTGCTGCAGCCTCATTCTTGTGTGGATGAAGGACCAGCTTGGGGTCAGGCAGGCAATTAAAGCCATGTAATTGGGTTGTGGAGTCATAGAATCATAGAGTGGTCTGGATTGAAAGGGACCTCAAAGATACTTTAGTTCCACCCCGTGCCACGGGCAGGGACACCTTCCACTAGCCCAGGTTGCTCCAAGCCCCATCTAACTTGGCCTTGGACATTCCCTGGGGTCCAGGAGCAGCCACAGCTTCTCTGGGCACCCTGTGCCAGGGCCTCACCACTCTGAAACTAAAGCAAATCTGATATTTTCCATACATTTTTCCTCACTGAGTATCTAGCATCTCTGGCATTGTCTTTTCATGTGTAAAAACTTAAATTTTAATTCTTTTTTTCTGTTCTCCAGTGGAAAAATTGAAAAGCAGCTGAATATTTTGGATTGACTGCTTGGACTGCAAGTGGCTCAATCTGACATCAGTCTGCATCACCTTACTGTGCTCTACTGTATGATAGCTAAGAATAAAAATCTCTACTATTTCCCTCTGAGGAGTAGGCAAAATAGTAGAGACTATTCTGTCTATTCCATCCTCTGCCCTTTTTTTTTTTCCCCTCCTGTAAGTTTTGACACCTTTTCATGCCAGCATTTCTCCTCTGGACTCTGGAAACTGCTAACTATCAGGATTTCAACAACTGCCCTCTGTCTAGGCTTTCACTCTGCTTATCTTGCCCAGCTCTGGTTCACGTATGTTCTCACACCTTAGCACAATTTTCACAGTGAAGCTGTGCCAAGATCACACCTCTGTGTTGAACCAAGCATCACATTGGACTGCAGGCTACTAAAAGTCTGGGTATAATTCACCCAAAGTACAGTTCCCAGGAGAGACATGATCCTGGAAGGGGTTTCTGTGTTAAAATTGTCAAAAAGGTTTCAAGCACAAAAAAAATATTTATCCATCTGTTCTGATTTGGAATGAAAAGGCTCTTGAAGAATGGAAGTTTAGGTTTTGAATCTGCCTCTTTTTTAAAGTAGTATGAAATATTTGTGATTTGTTGTCTCTTAAGATTTTATAGATCATGCACTCAGAACAATAAAAGGTGCACATTTACTACTCTGTCCCACAACTGAAACAGATTTTCAAATTATGATTTATCTCCTTAGAAATGTGCCCCTGCATCACTAATCCTTAGTGAGGTGGGGAACCTGCTGACAGAGGACATGGAGAAGGCTGAGGTGCTGAATTTCTTCTTCACATCAGTCTTTACAATCCAGATTGAATTTCATCACTGCTGGGCCCTAAAGACCAGGGGATAATTCGTAGGAAGGAAAATTTACCTTTGGTGGAAGATGACCAGGTTAGGGAACACTTAAGAAAGCTGAAAAAATGTAAGTCCATGGGCCCTGATGCGATGTACCCATAAGTACTGGGGGACCTGGTTGATGTCATCATGAGACAGGTCTTGGCAGTCTTTGAATGGCTGTGGTGACTGGAGGAACTGGAGCAGAGCCAGTGTCACTCCTGTCTTCATTGAGGGCAAGAAGGAGGATGCAGGGAACAAACAACAGGCTGGTCAGCATCACCTCAGTCCCTGGAAGGGTGATGGAGTAAGTCATCCTGGAAACCATATCCAGCACAGGAATGACAGGAAAGTCATTAGTGGTCAGCATGAATTCACCACGGGGATGTCATGCTCAACAAACCCAATAATCTTCTGTGACAAAATGCCTGCCTTGCTGTTTTCGCCTCCCTTCTGCCCTCTGCTTCCATTTCCTTTCCATGCATAAATATCTTTCATGCTCACTGTGTCCCCTGAATCACTTTTTTTCCTACCCTCTCTCCCAATTAGCTCCATTCCTTCAAAGCCAAGTAATTACTTTGAACCATATTGTTCATTTTTCCCCACAGCGTTGGAATATGCAATCCAAACTATTCCTTGGCGCTTGTTTAACAAATGGAGACTTCTTATTCATTCCAATTTGTTCCTACTAATCATTCCTTTTAACAGTCTTTCGACAATAAATCCAGCAAAAAATAATAAAAGCTGCTTTAATCTTTGTACTCCAGAAAGGATCCCCCTATTCTATGGCCATTTCAAGGCTGAGGGAGCTGAGGGGCTCAGCCTGGAGAAAAGAGGCTCAGGGGGGACTTTCTCTGTCTCCACAACTCTCTGACGGGAGGGTGAAGCCAGTGGGGGTCATAGCATTTCAAGAAGATGCAGATGCCCACTGAACTCGCGGAAAAAATAATTGCATTTTTTTAACGGTCAAAATATTTGAGAAAATTTCTATTTACATTAAACACAGAGAAAAGAGGGATGGAGAGAGGGGTGGAGAATGAGCTTGTGCTGTTCCACTGCAGCAATGATTGTCAAAATTATGTAATACTTTACAGGGTGGAAATTCCCTTCTTTTTTACAAGACAGCTCCTTCTGAAAATCTGGTGTTAACTTTAGTGATGGATACTTATTTCCAAGTCCTTGCTGGCCTAAAGTGGAATCGTAATATTGCATAACTTCCACTTTTGTGGTCTAGCAAAGATAACCCCATTATTTCCTTTATTAAAAGTAGAGTTACTAATATGAACAAGAAAACCTTGTAAGAGTAATTATAGGAAGAGGAGATTAATCCATCAGGTTTCTACAAACGTAACCAGCCCCAGATGAAAGTGGTTAAACACAGTGGATTGGTGAGGGTGATGTGGTGTAACTTCACACAAATCTTTAGGTCAGTGTTGGTTTAAAATGGACAAATACCTGATCCCTGTTGCTTTTGCTGATTCTCTTTTTTTTCCATGCGTATTTTCCTTTGTCTTTTGTAATTCATCATTAGCTGGTTAATCTGGTCCAAACTCTTCGGTGACAGAACATGAACTGTACTCATTGTGAAGAAAACATCTACGTCCTCCTTGCTGCACTCTTAACCTTTGCAATTCTCAGACATGTCATGGAAAACTCTGATTTAAGTTGGGATGTAAGAATTTTGCATGGATCATGACGTTCTTTTTGAGCAAGGGTTAATTTTTCCCATTTCCAATATTTCATAGCCTTATTTTGCCTTTGTAGGACTGGAAAAGGATTGATCTGGAGCTGACAGAGTGATAAGGGCCTGGGCTGAAATCTGAAGCTGTGTTTTCAGCCGAGCCTCCTCGTAAGGCAGCACTTTGCCCCCTGCTATTATCTCATATTGTACCAACACCACAAGTTACTGTGCAGTAGCAATTGTGGCTTCCAGGGCATCCATCATGGATTTACCGCACACTTAGCACAAAACTGCACGTTGGATTTTGTGGTGATCCAGCGAATAAATCACCCTGCCAGGCTGTGCAGAAAATGAGTGCTGTGGCGCAGAAGCAGAGAACTCCTTTTTGTGGAAAAAAAAAGACAGTCTGGGCAGTTCCATACTCCTCCAGAATGGTTCTTTTCTCTTTATGCATCCTTCTCCACTTTACCTACCCAAGAACTTCCTGGAGGTGAGGTCCATCATCTGTACTTCTCACCAGGCACTTTTATACTACCCACTAAGCCAGTTTGCTGTCAGTGCAACACAGGCCCGAGTTTTAATGTTTCCCTCTAGAACTAATACGAAACAGCTGCTCTAATGAAAATTAATGCATTTGCCTTCAGCTAGAAAATTCAAATTTTTTCAATTTTATAGCACAGCAGTAGAGATGTTCTCTAAAAGGCTGGGGATCAAGATCCAAACTTTTCTGGGCCAAAATCTGAGTTTATATGGTAGGATATGTTTGGTCTATGGTGAAGTTCTAGCTCATCTCTCAGGAAGCTCAGGGGATTTCATGGGATCAGCTGGGGATTGATGTAGGGTCTTTCCATGCAACTCTTTCAGGAGACTCCAGCAGCTACCTGAGTCGTGGTGGTTAAATCCCCACCTATAAACATTTATAAACACCACATTGTCACTAGGATGTGAGAATTATCAGCTGTCACCTCATCTTCTAACCATAGTGACAAACTATGACAAAATTATTTGAGTTACCATCACTATATCTCATTTTCACAAATATATTGTCCCAAATTCAGGCTACAGACAGTGCAGCCAAAAGGATTTTGTGTCTGTTTTTGAGAGAGGGTTTAGATCCACTATGTAAAAGTAAACTGATAGCTTCAATTATTAAATGCAAGCACTTGGCCAGGCTTTAGTGAAGGAGGCCATTTCTGAGATATTTTTTATTTTGGTTACCAAATCCTGTTTCCAAGAGCCAGCGTCTGAATCCTGTTAAAGCAGGACTTTCCATCATTTTCCATTAAAGAAAAAAAGTCTGGATTGGGAAGTATTACCACTGCATCAGGCTTCTGCCAAAGCCTCTGCTTGGACTGCAGAGCTGCCTTTACGATGTTTGAAAAGAGAGTCCTTCCCTGCTGTATCTGAAATCGCTCCCTTTTTCAAATAAGGCTCATTTTCTTTTTGGAAAGGTAGCAGGAGAACTGCTAAATATGAAAGGCTAGGCTGTAGGACCAGCTATAATAAACTACTTGAACACCTTTATTGGGGTTTTAATGGGATTTAAGGTTCTGAAGTACAATATCAAAATGCCACTTCCTCCACTTCAAAATCACAGTTTTGAGCCTTCCTATTAGGGCTCCAAGGTGGCTCTTTGCTCCACACAGGTTTGGACCATGGGACAAAAAGGGGAAGAGGATGTGAGGAGTGACAGGGTTGTTAAAAAGTTGTGTCTGTCCTTTAGTGCAGCACCAATCTCCCACCGTTAGAAGAACTGTGCTGGGAGACTCAAACTGAAGTCAGCACCAAAAATATGAAAATTAAACCACACCCCCACCACATTAAGAGACAGCAAAAGTGGTCAGAACGATCCTTGAAACCTCACTGGGAAATTTAACCTGGATGTTTGCTTGGCTGCCTAAGAGAAAGCTGTGGGATGAAACAAATGGATAATGTTGGAAAAGGGCAGCAACAGAAGCCACTCAGCTTTGCTCAAGTTTTTCTGTTATGTTTTGCAAAGAGGCTTTAGACAAATACCTTTTTTTCTAAGAACATGGTGGTGAGTATAACCTTACTGGAGATATCAGAGGAGCCTCACAGATCTGATTGCAAACTGAATTATTTATTTTCTTTTTTATTTTCCAGAGTCACTAGTTTGCCCAGCTAAACACAAAGCATATTTTATAGCTGATGGATTTGTTTCAGCTGGCATTTTTTTGATAACTCGGAGATCTCAGCTTGATTACTCTGTAAAATATTGAAATATAGTGCTGATGGGATCAGAGAAAATAGGTTATGCATCTAAAACACCTCAGGCAATAAAAAACAAGAGAATTATAAAAATTCCACATTTTTATGAAAATTTTACCCCTCCTCATCCACCCTTCCTGACCTGAGTTCTTCAAGACTTTTTCCTGGATTGTTATTTGTTCTTTTTTCATTTGTGATACAGCAGAAAAGACACTGATGGTGTCTGTACCCACACAGCCAAACCTTCAGCTGCAGGCGAGGCCTCCAAGGCAGCCTAATACTGCCTTTTCTTAAATTATATATTTGCAATATATATAATCTGCTCTTTTTCTTTTCTGCATTTATCTTTCCTAAAGATTCCCTTTTGATACCCAAGATGATCACTCTTACAATGCTCTTAATGAAGCCTAAAATTAGGTTTTCATTTTATAATATGGCTACTAAAAGAAATGGTTTGACATTCCAGGGTGTGAGATGGCCAGGAAACAGTTTTGGGATTTGTAGATACTTAGGATCTTTGAAGAATTACTCATCTTAAATGAGGATTTAAAGCCTAAATTTTTTTCTCCTGAAGCATGACCCTTTACTGTGTAGAACAGATGTCCTAAAGATTATTTTTTAATTAATATTACTCAGTTTTAGCTAAATTTCACTGTTAAAGAAACTTAAGAATTTCCTGTGTGAGCTGGATGTAAACTTGGCTGGTCAGGAAATATTCACACCCTCAGAGTACAGTATGTGTTGCTAAAAGATCTCTATTCAAATCTTCAGTTTATTAAAGTGAAAAAGGGTAGGAAACTTTCACACCTCAAAACTTATGATATAATTTAGTTTCAAAATAACCCCATCAAAATACTGTATTTCTTTGTGCGAAAATAACTGTCCATGTGCCATTGTCATCTCAGTGCTGATAATTCAGTTGTAATTTTGTTGTTTAGGTCATTCCACTTCTGTTTTAATTCACTAAAAGCTCCTGTACCCACTCAGCTGGGGAAGAGGGGGACAGAGATTAAGCATCATGTCTTTGAAAACAATTGGGAATTGTATACTTGAGGTTAATGTGAAATTTGAGGAATTTTGAGGAATTCCAAGGAGAAATGTTCCAGTTAAGGAAAATGAACCTTTATTTTTGAAAATATCTCTCCATGGTTTTTTACCAACCTGATGGATTTAGGGGTAACTTTGTGTGTCCAACAGGAACATGAAGACATAAAATTCAAAGTCAATTTGAGACTTAGTGCTTTGACTGACAAACTTCCTAAAGAGCTAGATGATGCTGCTTAGGAATTATCTTCCACTGCTCAGCTTTACTCCCTCAATTTCTAAAGGAGTAGAACTGAAATAAATTCATCAAGTTAAAAAAAAAATCTGAGTGTTTTAAGGACAATAATTCAGTCCCTTCCCAGGAATAAATACTTGTTTCCATTGTATAACATTAAGGAAATGAAAAAATTAGATATTAATGAAAGGAAAGAAGATATTTGTTTAGAGCTGTTGATAGCTTTGACAGGACTTTGCTTTGGGCTTCACAAAGAAGTCTTCAACTTCTTTTTGTTTATTTATTTGTGGAAGTGCCTGTTTCCTTATTTCCAGGTGTACCTCCAGTAGCTGTTCACAGACAGAGGCAGCCACAGCCAGTCTTTGAAAACATATTGTGCTTTGCAGTGATTTGATCCTGTAATTGTGTATAAAAGCCTGGATCCAGTGCTGATGCTGGGAATATTTTATTGCTCACCAAAGAGCACTTGTGGCTATGTTTTGATAGCCAGGTTTGTGTTCTGGAAATGTTCAGGGATTCCAGGAGGCCATAAGAGCAGGAATATTATTGTATTTTTGTAATGAAAAAGAGAAACATACTAGAGATTAGTGAAACAATGAGACATCCATTGGTAATAATCATCAATAATAAAAGAACATATCTGAAATAAAACTTTTAGGGTAAAATGGTGAGTGTCAGATTTAATATACTTTCACCAGCTGAACAGCTGAAAGTGCACAACTCTCATGATGAAATTTAGCAAAAAAATCACATTTTTTAATTCTAGAGCACCCACCTCTTTATATGATCAGTGTCATTTTTCCCCTCTTGCAATGCTGTAGGGAGTCCACCTATTCTGGATGAGAAACCACTGAACACTGAGAAACAGAGATTTAAACAGAACTCAATTCATTTTGTCACCATAGATGTCGAGATGAATTCTCAGCTCTGGAAGAACAAATCTTCACACTTGCACTCCAGTTGACAAAGACTGGAATACGTTTTAAAAGTCTGGCTCATTTAATATTCAGGCATCTTACGTACCAGAATAACTGATTTATTCTGATAATGATACAATTATTTATGAACTTGCTTATGAAATTATTTATCTGGAGCACCAGACCATTCATACTTAATACACATAGCTGCAGAATTACATTTTACAGAGAATGTAAGAAACAATTTGTGGGGAAGGCAGAGGAACTCAGACTGTCTGAGGGTTTTTTAGCTGTCACAGTGTTTCAGATTAAGACTCCTGGTCATCTTCTGTGTGTTCCTCTCTGGGATATAGCCAATGTCTTACACTTTTCTTGTTACAAGTTTTTATATTTAATACTCTTTAAATTGCTGAAGGCTGCAGAAACAAATCCTTCATTCCCATCCAAGTTATGCATTTTCTGTTCTACTCTCATTTGTGCACTGCTCTCATCTCTGTGGTTCCTGAGTCTTTCCCAAATGATTTATTTAATAGCTATCATAAGTATCTATTCTCTTAAAGGGAAGATATGAGTGCAGCAGAGTGATCATTTTGTTTTAATTATGGCTGACTATTCTCTCCTAACCCTTTTCTGAACACTAAAGAAATTTTACCTAAGCAAATCTATTTTTTAAAGAAATTAATCTAAAATATTGGCTTATTCTTGGTTTGTTTTTGTAATATTTTTTTTTCAATACAGCTTGCACTTCACAAGCTTTTAGGGAATTTCAGAACATGCCTTTCATGCATATGGAACCAGCCTCCTTCCACCAGACTCTGGTCCTGATGTTTTAAGTTACACTACACTTAGCTATTCAGGAAGGTATTTTGGCATCGTGATGGCTGGTTCTTGTTTAAAATAAAACATTGTTGTTCAGGACGTTTATTTTCCACCTTAAGAGCATAAATATTAAAATCAAATAAATTCTTGCTTTCATAAACAATACTTTATAAGCAAATATATAAAAATACCCACTAATATTATTGACACTTTTATTGAGGGTGAAATGTGGGTCTTTTATTAGAAGAGTAAATGTAGAACATAGATCAATGCAGATGGCATTAATTAGAAAATATTTTTGACCTTCTTTCCACAGATAGGCAATATTCCATAACTTCCCAGGTGACTTCCAGCCTCCTTGTCAATACCTCCCTTAGGTAAACCACTGCTTTGGCTTGACATTGCCCAGTGGCTTGAGAGCTTTTCTGGTTTTTCTTTGGTCTAAGGAAGCTCTGCTGTGGTTTGAATCGTTCCTACTCCTTTCATTGTTCTCTGTCTGTTTTTCCCCTGCTGTTTCTGCCTCTCCCTCCTCACCCCATCTCCCAGAAGCCTCCCCCAGCAGGTGTAGCTTGGGCCATCCTTTAATTTCTCTCTTCTCATCTTTACTGGGTATTATCACACTGGTTCAGCCTTTTTCATTTGTCCGTCTGTGTTGACTGTGAACTGCAGATGACTTGTTACACATTTCTGCATCCCTGAATTGATTCCTGTCACATCCTCCCACCCCTGTACCCCCTCCCCCATCCCCACACATTCCCATGTTTTGAAAATCTGGAGTAAGTGTGTTACACTGTGTGATCTCTGGTAATTTACAGCAGAATCTAAGCCCTTCCCTCTCCACAGTTCCTGGCTGTACCCTAATAATAACTTATTAAAGGCTTTAGACAGCTGAGCAATCTATTTTGGCTATCTCAGATCTGTGTTTCAGTGCTCGAAGCCCATGTGGTTTTGTTTTCCCCCTGTCCACACGTGTGTCCGTTTGTTTGTCTCGCTCTGTTTCCTGAACTCTGCCATTCTCACTCTTTCCCCAACACTGAACGCCTTTCCATACCCTCCATGCTTTTGGAATTCTCCTTTCCTGATCTACCTGCCCTCCTCAGGGGACACAGAGCAGCTCAGCCCAGCTGGGAGATCCCAGAGGAGGCTGCAGAGGTGGTATGGTGTGCACAGCCCAGAGCTGGGGTCTCCTTCCAGGGTTATTCTCTTTGTGGTGACAAATAAGGGACTGAATTCCCTGGATGCTGTCGGGTGAATTGTTTTCTACTCAGGAGATTACCCCACAAATTCACTGCAGAGATTTCCCCTTACAAGGGTAGCTGTGACTTTGCATGGCATGGCCTACAATGGAAAATTCACTGGAATAGAAATTTGCTTTAAAAAGGAATGTGATTTTTTAAAATGGTTTTTAAAATAAATACTTGGACCATCAGACAGGCTATGGTAGGTAGAACGGTATCACTAAAATGTGCTGATTTTGGAGATTAGGTTCAAATGCTGCTTCCTCCTGTGAGGCAGAAGTGGTTTTCTGGATTTTAACCCATAAAGTTTCTTGTTGAACCATTCCGTACTGGCAACTATAAAAAATTCTAGAGAAATGAGCATTTTTTTCAAGGTAGTGTAAAACCAATAAGTTTAGGACCTTGCAGTGTCATGTTTGTTGATATTTCTAGAGAGAGGGACTTGACTGACCAGCTTGGTGCCTTCAGCCATTCTCTGAGGAATTATTTCTGAAGCTAAATGGCATTCCAGCCTTTCTACCTTCCATACTGTGCATTTAAAGCAAGACATTATTTGCAGAAATTCTACTTGTAAAATGGAACAATGTTTAAAATTGGACTGCTTGAAGAAGCCCTGCAGGCTCCTCGGGAGGATTGTCAGGTTAGCACAACGTGGTGGAGAGAGCCCAGGCCAGGGAGGTTATTCCAGCTCCTCAAAAAAGGGGAGAATTCTTGGTGGGGAGAGTCATTACCTAAGGAATGCAATGACAAAACAGCACAGTATTCCAGGGTAGTACTGGACATTTTGCAGGATCATAAAAATCTTGGCTTCCATTCACAAGGGCCTTCAAGCAGCTGAACGATCCAACTACTTTCAAATGCTTAGCAGAACAAGTGCTTTCTTACTGTTACATTAGGGTTTGGAAATCCAGCAAGCAAAACTACGTGAAATTCATTAAAATGAAAAAGAAAGTATTATATTTCTTTTTATTCGAGTAGAGAGCTGTGTTCCTCTGTAAATGAGAGAATGATCAGGGACTTTAAATCTGTGCAAATACTGCCTGGCTTCATAGAAAGTAATTATCATGATTCATAGTTTTAACACAGGCTCCTCTCAGGAAAGATCTGGAAATTACTGGATTATAAAAATTAGTTGGGGTTTTTTTTCTAATAATTGAGTGGAAAAGAATTCTTGTTTTCATACACAATGAAAAACATTCATGCATTTGTTCCAGTTCTGCTGGTTTGCATCATTTTAAAGGTTGAGATGGATTGTTCATGTTGCTCACAGCAAATCTCTGTACAGTAGTAGAATCACTTGGAAAAGCTGACCTTGATTTTAAATGCTCCTTGCTCTAATGTGGCCATTACCTGGTTTTGCAAACACTTGAGTTGTAGCACAACTGAGGTTTCTTTTGGACAATCACTCCAAATTTTTAAGGCAGGATTTGATAACAGTTTGGCTGGACCAGTCAGCCAATCAATTATGGACAACAACAACTCCATTTAACGTAAAGTCTGGAGAAATAAATGTTTGGTGGGGGTTTTATTCATCTTCAGGCTGTTGGATAAGCAGGATTGATTTCATGATGGCAAATCAGAAGACAAGAATGCAGGTCTGCACGTGCCATGTTCCTTCCTGATTCAGTTTTTCAGGGCTCGCTCTAAAAATCTTGGATTTGTAGGTGTCAGTTTATCCAAAGTGGGGGAAGGGTGAGCAAGGTATGAACTTAACAGTATTTACATTTGAACACTAAGCAATTTCTGAAGAATGAGGTAGGAACTAGTTATTGCAAGAACTATTATTTAGTTTAATTGATCCCAGCTGGGCCTGGAAGAGATTCCAGCCAAAAGCCTGGGGCTGCTTGCCAGGAGCCTGTCACATTTGATAGCTCACACTGCTCTGAACTTGGCTGAGAGGGGTCAGGCACACAGCACAAACTCAGCTCTCCTCCGCTGCATCCAGGCTAGCTCAAAAATGCAGAGATGCTGCCAGCTGACTCGCAAGCCTCTCTCCTTTCAGCCTTGTTTGAAGAGGCCCCTGGGTTCTTGGAAGTGAGGGAGCCCAGGGCTGGGAAGCCACGGGAAGATGTTCTGCACATGGAGCCACGGGCAGGCGCAGCTGCTGCGGCATCCTCCGGGCAAAGGAGGATCAAAATCCTCAAAAAAAAAAGCTCCCCTCAAAGCTGCCCTGGTGCCTCTGACCTGGCAGCTGGAGCCAGCCCCTGTTCCTGGGAAAGGTACATAGTGTGTGCAACACCACTGATTCATCACTGCTTTAAAGCATCCCTGTGCCAGAAATACCTTCTTCTTTTTGGGGGACCTCCCCCTCAGGTTTTTGTAGCTTTGTTAATGATTAGGAAAGTTAGTGCAGCATAATTTCAGGACAAACCATCACAGCAAATATCTTGTAGTTATTACAGGAGCAGGAATGCGTTCACATTGCTTTCCATCCTTGATAATTACCTGAATGATAGGATAAACCAACAATTTAAAAGGAATACTAAACATGTAGTTAAAGACAATTAATTTGCTATTCGACCTTAAATCTGATGAATTTCACATTGATTTCCTTCCTCGATAACCACCTGAATAATAGGATAAACCAGTAATTCTAACGGAATACTAGACCTCTAGTTAAAGATCGTTAATTTGCTACTCAACTATACCTTTCCTTCTTAACTCACGTGGTGAGTATAACTATTTATGTTGTTTGAAAAGCTAAGCAGGCACCTCTTTTCCCTGTAGAGATACACTGGGTTTCCTCTGTCCATTTTATCTTTTTTTCTCCTTTCTGTCCATAACCACCACAGGAGAACTCTCTCAGCCTCTACAGAAAAGCATTTCCACTTTGCCTAAATAATTAAATACTCCTTGGACCAGAGACCTGGAACCTCTACAAAGGGCTTATTTTTTCCCCTTTTTCTTTATTCTTTGTTTCCCTGGTACCCAGTGAACACTTAATTACAAGCCGGAAAAGTCCAACTGGAGAGATGAAATCAGGGAAGATCCTCTAGGTCAGTGGAATTGGCTTTCAAACAGCATTGTCCCACTGGAGTTAAACAAAATTATCCTTCCACAGCTGAAGATCTGGCTCATTTAATCCAAAGCACTGCCCTTCTCCTTTTCATAATAAAGACATTCAAGGAACACTTCCATGGCAAAAATCAAACAACTGCTATGAACCTAATTACTAAACTTGCAAAATAAATGTTGAACAGGTTCATTTTTATTGAATTTAGCAAGTAAGATATAGAAATAAAGTGTATAAAGTGAGGGGGTTTACCTATCCTGGGGAGCAAGGCATGGGGTATGGAGATTCAGAAAACAATTCAAGGGATGTGAATCATCCAGGCCACTGTCTGGTTGCAATCAAAGCTTGCTACTAGTGCAATTTAGTGCTTACTAAATTCAAAAATAAGCTATAAATCTCTTTTCTGCTCCTGTGAACATAAATATGTAGCATCTTTGTTGTTTTTAGATGGTGTTCTCACCAGAGAGGCAGCTGCAGGGAATGCATTGTCTTCTCTTGCATTTCTATTTAACAGCATCTACTTAGGTTGAGGGAGTGTATTTCAAACGTGGTCTGGACAGAGACAAAAATGAGGAACAGATTTCTTGGACACTTTATTGTGTAAGCAGAGAGAAACACCGTAAGGGAAACACTCTGAGGGCAAAGTTCAACACTGGGTATTCAAATAGAGTTATTTTGGCAGTCAGGTAATAGAAATGGATATTTAGATGCCAGATGTGTGTGTTTATACTTGAACTGACTTCCACCTTTTTAGAGTACAGCACTTCTTCTCATTTGGTTGGGTGTAAAAATTCTTTACAACAAAAGAGAGGCAAAGCTGACCTAAGTCTTGGATTCAAATGGTATGATGTGGGTGGCTGGGCAGAATCAGGCAGAGATGCATCACTGATTGTTCCGTGTTCTCTCATACATTGCAAATGTTGAAATTCCGCCTAATTCAGCCCAGTTCAAGCTTTCCATCATCTGGGTTGCTGAGCATTTGCCCATTTCTGGACTGAGGTAGAGCAAGAAAGTCAGTGTGGATCCAGTTGAGGCACATGAGCTGTGTCTGTGATGTTGTAGGACATTTTTCACGGCATTCATGTTAGGAATTCAGCTGCCTGGTATCTGCTGGCATTAGCAACACTCACAATTGCTATAGACTACACCAATCCCATCTTCTCTCAGGCAACAGGTGAAAAAATCAATGTTCTGTAGGTACTTGATCCCAATCCTGTTTAACTTGAGCAGTCCTCTTATGGCATTCCTGCCTTGGCTCAGTGCCTTGATTGTAGCAGGGGAATTGCAAGTGGTTTTCATTCTTTGGTCTTGCCTCAGTGGTCACTGTTAACCACCAACAAGGTGTAAATAGAGCAGCCCATCATGGCTGGGATGCCTGCTGCAATATCAGTTTATATTACATTAAGAGAAATGATTTTGCATTAAAAGCAGGTCTGACAATTAAAGGGACCTTGTGGATTATAGTCTGACCTTCTGTTTTACATAGACAGCGTCAGTGTTGTCAATTATGGATTAATTTTCATTTTCCCCTTCCCTGAGCTCCAGGGCAATACTTTATAGAACTGTAGAGGGGTTATTGACCTTTAGGAATGGTATTCTCCAGGTTAGAATTCCCACTGCAACACCCCACACCCTCTCCTGGCCAGAAGGAGCAGACAGGGTTTTCTTTACTGTTCCTTTTCACTTATTAATTTTTGTTTTCCCTTTGTTTCCATTATGAGTTTTGTTTGGCTTTTGTTCTTTTCTTCTGTCATTCAAATTTTCTCTTTTCCAGTGGCAGTTGAAAGATACTGAATTTCAATAATGTTAATCATAGGATTAAAGTGCATCTTAATTGCACATATCTCTATTTATTTCCATTTTCTTTTCTACTTTTTTTTTAAACTTTTTAAATTGATAAATAGTGGACAACTTTCATTTCAATTCTTGGGTTACATTTTTTCGCTTGTATATTCTTGTGTTTTTACTTCAAACCCTCTATTTTAAAGCTAATTGTACATTTCATCTAAAGTCTAGATACCTCCTTAGCAATCAGGACCATTTTCCAAACCTTTTTTTTCTTCCTGTTTTTTGAGCAAAAAGGGAAAACTGACATTTATTTTGTAGCAGCACTAGGTTGTAGTACAGTAAAACTAAAATCAAAGCACTGCCAAGTCTTCCAGCTGGAATTTCCCCCTTCAGCTGTACTGATCCTCCTTTCTGTTCCTTGGGATAATTAGTGATGTTCCTGACTGCTTCTTTTATCAGCAGGGACAATCTCTGTACGTCAGCCTTGCAGCTTTCCATGCAGTCCAGGACATGTTTGCCTGAAATATAAACAAACTTCGCAGTACACTGTGTCCACCCCAAATGGCAGCACTTTTTGGATGGGTACAGCCCCACTGCAGACCAGCACTGCCAGGACCAGAGTTTCCTCATTCTTTTTAACCCCATCTCTTGATGGTTTAGTTGTTGTCCAATATTTCTGCTGTCACTTCAAAGTCCTCGTAATGCAAGGACATATCTCGGATTCCTGCATGATTTGTTTTCTCCATAAAGGCAAAATAAATTTATGCTGCTCAAGAGCAGCCTGTGGGAGATATTTCAGCTGCTGGTGACTCAGCAGCTCATGAGAAGTTCTGCAGCTCTGATGGTGCATTAGTAAGAAAAGTATATAGAGACTAATCAGGATAAAAAGAGACAAAGTCTTTTCTTAATTTTAGTGTTGCACCAATGATATGCTTGATGGGAGTTTAGTCATGTCTATAAACATTTAATAAAATAGTAAAATTGAAGGATAACTGAATCATGTGTGACTCATTTTTTTCTTTACTCACACTTGGATTGGGAATTTAATAGTAAAGACAAAATCTATTTGCACTTCATGTCACACATTTTTGGTGCAATTATTTCTTACTATTTTCACATCATCTTAAAGAAAAATTTGCAATGTAATGTCATCCTGCAATGTAACAAATGTCCAGAGATTGTCAAGAGTCCTCTTCCACCTACTCAACTTTCTCTAATGTGACTTTTATGTAACTTAGCTCTGGTTCTTAATATTTATTTTGATGGGTGACCTGAATAATAAAAAATTCAACCAAAAAACCAGAAAACTCCTCACAAACAAAACACCTCCAGTTAGTTCCTATATACTAAAAACCAACCAAATAAGAAAAAAACCCGTGACATGTCTTGGTATATAGACAGAGACACTCCTAGTGAATAGGAACAGTGATGACAGGGAGGGAAAATGCTGAAATTAAAAAGACTTGCAGGCAAGAACAAAGGTAGGAGCATTTGCTTTGAACCTGGGAGCCTCCCAAGTGTGTCCCAGGTGTGGGCCACATGAGCTGGGGAAGGAATGTGGCTCTGGCGGGGTGATGACAGCTCCCAGTCCGTTCTGCCTCGGTCCCAACATGCACCGGTGCATCTGCTGTGCATTTAGAGAAGATTTGTCTTTTTCTTGCTTTCTCTTTCCCTTGGTAAATAATTTAAAAAATTTAAGTATTGAAACCATTATACTGAACTGCACCCTTTGAAAGAAGATGTCTTCTGTGAAGACAAGCTGAGAGAGTTGGGATTATTCACCCTGGAGGAGAGCAGGCTCAGGGGAGATCTTATAGCACCTTCCAGAACCTGAAAGGAGCCTACAAGAGAGCTGAGAGGGAATTTTTAGGATAGGACATGGGGTAAAGGCTGCCTTGCCATTCAGGCCCTAACCTTTAGAGCCAGACAGAAAAGATACATTTTAAGATCTATGTAAAAGGTTGTGTTTTCCATCCATTTTCATCAGGCAAGAAATCTGGCTAGTTTTATTAAAAGAGAATAGTAAGCAACATTATTTAATTTTGATATCATCCTCAACTTGTGAGATATCACCCTATCATCAGTGGGGCCTGGATCCTGGCTCAGAATGTTACTGTGTTTAAGAGAAAAAGCTATGGGATATAGAAACCATAAATCATTTAGGTTGGAAAAGACCTTTAAAACCATTGAGTCCAACTGTAAATCCCATAAAACAACTCATTTGATATTTTGTTCACTTCTCTGTGAAAAGCACTAAATGATAGAAGCAGAACTGTAGGATACAGTGAGAAAAATGAAGAAATAGGAAAAAGAACAAATGGTTGGATTTTGTTGTGAATTTTATTTCAGAGTCCAGTTATTGTACAGAAATTAAGAGTTATGACGTCAAATGGTTGACAAAACCATCTTTTAAAATTGCTGATAAGTGTTAAAGCTTTTGCAATTTTAGAAAGAAACAAGCAAACCAAGCAACCCTCCCAAATCCGTTTTGGCTCACCCAAACACCTGCAGAGTCCCAAGGGAGGGCTGGCTGTGCAGCTGACTGAGGGGAAGATGATTCGTAACCTCCCTGGTCCCTTCTCATAAGCATTCTCCAGGTCACTATGGGCCTTTTTGTCCCCAGAGATGGAACCCAGAGCAGACCCGTGCTGGGACAATACATCTCCTGGGGAAAACGTGAGGTTCTGAACTCCCTTTGGCAGGTTTTAAATTTCTTCATCATTTTCAAAAATCTCTGCAGCCAAAGCAGAGAGGGGCGAAGTCAAGGTCTGTGCAATTGCCAGTATTGAGTCCTTGCCTCATGTACCAGGGCTGAAGGGAATCATCTGCTCCTCAGATGTTTTTATTTATTATTTTTGTGCAACAAGAGCTAATCTGCAATAATAACAAAGATTTATTACAAAAGTGATAAACTGCTTTTAAAACTCCAAGTGACTGTGGAATGGCTTTGGTTCAATGAACCCGTGGAGGTTTCTAGACTTTGAGGATCTCTCTCTTGTGAAGGCAAAAGCTTCTGAATTTAGGATTTCACCAAAGCAAAAAGAAAACCAAAAACTAAACACATGCAGAAGAAGATCTCAGTCAGGGTGGTCCCCAGCCTTGTTGGTCTCATTGTTTCTGTTTTGCAGAGGAGAGCAAGCGAGGCAATGTGAGACATCACCCCAGATGTGGAGTCTGGGGCCTTCACGTTGGCCATCAGCCAGGAGAAAGCAGAGAGGAAAAACAATTTCTAGGATGAGATAGGAGAGGGGGAAAGTGGTGGAAAGAGGTGGAAAGGAGCAGCACACAGCTGAGCCAGCCAGCATTGTAGGTCTTTGCCTTTCTGCTTTTATTGTGGCTTAGAAATGCACCATATTGCTGCATCTTTGAGGAAAGCTGTGGAAATCACACCTATTGCTCAATTCTGATGGTAGGGGCTTGGCATTCTGTTCCATCATTGAGCTCTCTCTTCTCTCCTTTTCTGCTCTGTGTCTACCTATCTGACCATGGTTATGTGGCTTCTGGTAGCAAAAAGCCACAAGAAATGGGGACATTTCCCACAGTTCTCTCATTTGAACCTATTGTGAGTAATCTGACCAGACCTGTAATTTTTTTCAGATAAGCAAAGCAAAGCAACTGGTAAAGACAAGGTCATTTGACCCTAAAATTCATAATGTGAACTCTGTCTGAAAATATTTAGGATGGAGTTTTCATAAAATACTTTCCTGCTTGTTGAGAAGTGGAGATCAAACAAAGCTTGACTTTAAGTTTAAAAAACCCCAAACAATCTCAACACTAAACCAAAACCTCAGACTGTACTGAAGTAAAAATTTTTATCTATCTTTTCTCCTCCACCCCTTCTTTCCATAACCTGGAATTATTCATAGTCCCCATTTTATACTGGACAATTTTTTCTTTTTTCATGTGCTTAAAAAGAAATTTAACAGGGTCTTTTTACTTAAGAAAGGGAAAATATCATTACAGAATCATTACAGAATGATTCTATCATTACAGGATTTCTCTTTCCCAAGGCATCCACCTCCTCCATTAGGATGATTAAACTCATTTTAATGTGGTGCCAGCTGGGTGGGATTTTTGCCTCCCATCAGAGAACCATTGTAAACAGATAACCTCCTTTGTTTATATTATTCTCGTGTAAAAGGCTGGTTTCTGTCTCTGGACCAGCTAAATCTTTGGGGATATATCAGCGCTTTCATCTCTTCCCCGAGCTTGTTTTAGTGTGGCATTCAGTGTGACCGGGGATGTGGTAGGATTTCCTGCACAAGTGATAAGGTTATCAAATTTTGAGTCCTTCTCCACGTAATCTTTTACTTTCACCTTGTTAAGTCAAGTTGCCTTTAGGGTTTTTTTGTTCTCTTTTCCTCCTCTGTGACAGTAGCCAAAGCAAAGAGTTCTTAAAACCTATACAGATCTGAACAGGACCTTAAAAAACTGGTACCAAAAAGTCATGACACCATGTCCTGTGAGATTAATCCCAGCTTCTTGATGATGCCGGGCCTTCCAAAAAATCACATTCTCCCAGGTGCTAAAGGCAATGATTCCACTCACATCACTTCCTGCACTCATCGAACAGGACTGGATATAAATTCACTTGAGGCCTATAATAATACATGCATTCTATATAGTTTTGCCATCCTAATTTGTTAAGGAACAGAATTTCTTGTCTCATCATGAATTTTCAACCTTTATCTGTAGTGGGTTTATAACTAATTGGCTCTTTTCCTGTTATGATCATGTTTTTCCATTGAAATCAATTCTAATTGGATTGAATCTCAGCAAGAAAGGCCAAATTATTTATATGTTGCCAGAGAAAATGTGCTCTAGTCAGTAAATCTTGTGGTTGCACACAAATGACATTATTGAAATAGATAATCCTCTACAGATGCATTAATTTCATAATCTAAAAATGCTCTCTGAAGTATTTTACAGGAACAAATAAAGGCCAGCTAGATGACACAGCTTACAAGGGCAGTGGTAAATAAATAATTGCTAATGCAAGTCTGTGATTTCAAAAAAATTTTAAAACCAGCATCTCCCACTCGGTCAAAATTTGTAACACTTCTTTTCCCACAGAATTCCTCTCTAGCCATATTTATAAACTCAGTTATTTTACAGAAATAGGTGATCAAAGCCTAGAAGAACCTGTAGCAAATACTGTTGTTTGCTTGACACTTGGAGCAGTTGGCATCCAGCCTGGTGTCCTGAGGTTGTGCTGCCAAGGGAAAAAATATGACATGCATCCTTGTAAAACTTGTGCTGCTTTCTTTGGCACTCCCCCCTGCCAGGGCCCGTGTCCATGTGGTAGTTCTGCTTTGTTTTTGCTAATTAGTAGCAGCTGAGAGAGTTCGTGTCCAGGGGAAAGATCTCGAAACGGCTCTAACAGGTGTTCCAAGGCCAAAGTCTCTGTGCAACACAGGTGTAAAATGAGATGTTTGCTGCACCTGACCCACTACTGATCAAACGGAACAAGCACTGGACAAGAAAATACAAGCCTGTTTTCCTAAATAGCAGCATTGTCCAAGGCACTGTGCTGAAAGAGGTGTGAAAGAGTGCTCCCTTTCCTTTAACAACTCTATTCTCTGTCTTTTCCAAAGGCTCTCAACAAATGATCTGAAATCTCTTATCTGTCATGGGCATTTCCAACATGCTGGAAGTGTTTCAGTGCTCTGAAAAACACGTGTACCTTTCCTGAAATGCATCCTTTTGTTGGCTCTTCAGATACTCCTGGGATCATGGACGTGGGCAGCTTTAACTTAGGTTCCTGAAAACTACTTATGAACCTTTTTCCCTTGGAAAATGTTACATTAACAGCACTTGGTATGCAATGTTTGGAAACAATTGAAATGTTTATAACAGATGATAAGAAACAGAGAATATATTCTGCACTTCTACTGCAGTCAATAACACCTGTGTGAAGTTGAGGTTATTTCTTTCGTACTTTGCTATGAGCAAGGTCTTGGACTATCAGGTTTTATTTTCACTTTATTTCTTGTAAATTGTTCATAAAACCCAACATGTCAATTTTAGTACCTGCAGTTAAGTCCAGTCTGTTGGGTCTTAGTGCATCCATGGGGTGTTTCAGGTCATGTGTGAGCAGTATGTTCACAACTGGGTGTTTTGTTTGGAGGGAGTGGCCTTAATATGATTCTTTGAGCCCTAAATTTTTATCGTCTTCTTTGTGGAAACCTTCATCCTGTTCCCTGCAGCGAGTGCTGGCGTGGTGCCTGCTCTGGACCTGGAGTCCCTCTCCCTTTCAGATTAAGATGCAGGGGGCTGGGATTAGTTTGTCCCTTTTCAATGAACCACTGGTGGTTTGGGGAAAAAAGTAGGAAGAATGGTGCAGAAAAAGTCAGTACAAAAATAGCGTATAGAGTCTTTGAGTGATGAGAAAGGACTGGCTTCTCCGTGCTTATATATGTTTGTGCATATCGTCACATTCATAGCTGTGTGGTTTAGAGCTGCCGTGACTTGCTGAGCCTGAAAATCAAGATGTGGCATAAATCAGACTGAATTTCAGCAAGAAACAGTAAATTCACTGAAAATAATATGATGGGACCCGCCCTGTGATGTCAGCCCCCCGACTCAAGCTGCAGGTTCTCTGTACTTGGCACTTTATATGGGGTTTGGGTGATTTTTGTATGGACGCACTCTGCTATATGGCTGACCAGAGACCTGGGTTTTTGTCTAGCAGGGTGATGCACAGTCCTTGACTGAGTATGGTCTGCTGCTAACACAAACCTTGCTGTAGTTGCAGTTGCTATTAAATCAAAGTATTTTTCATCCTAAACCAAAATACCTACACAGAAACCACTGACAAGTTTCTCTCAACAAAAGCACCAGCAATGAGGCCAGAGGAACAGGCAGGAACTGATGCCCAGGAACTGCCCCCTGCACAGGAGGCAGAACTTCCCTGGGCAGTGCCCGAGCCCTGAACAGATTGTCCAGAGAGGGTGTTCAGCTCTTAAATTAGTGCTAATATAGCCAAAAACAATGAGAGAAGCCTCAAAGCAAAGAAGGAGAGCCCCAGAAGAACAAAAGATTCTGGCCCATAGACAGAATTTCGAGTGTTCTGGCAGAGATGAACACAGAAATTACTCTACAGGGAAAAAAAACCAGGGAACATTTGGAAGAGAAAACAGAATAAATGGGGAAAATTGGCAACAAAGAGCAATCTTAAATTAACTGCAACCTTGTGTTAAATCTTCTGTTTTGTTGATTCTCACTTCAGATTTATGTGACACCTGATATGTTTCTTAGTTTCTCAATAAAGCATAATCTTGCATTAAAATAACACAAACTGGAAAAAATATTTTGTTATCAAGAAAAAAATATATATCTAGGCATCTGAACTGTGTTTATGTGTATTTTCTTTTCATGGTGTAATGACTGTTAACTACTGCAAACTGTTAACCTGTGCTCTGCTTTATAATGTGCAAAAACCCCAAATGGCTGCAAATATACAAACAGATTTAAGAAATAATCAAGTAGCTAATAAGGAGTAAAGCAATGTTTTTTGAAGATTTGTGTATTGTGTATTTCAAAAAAAAGAAATAGAAAAGGCAGAAAGTGCTGGCCTCAAGGTCTATGGCTTTCTTTTCACTTTTGAACAAAAGTTTAGTGAGCAGTAGGAAGTACTGGTCCCATGTAGGGTTTCCTCCCACATTTTTGTCTCATAAAAGGTAACTTAATTAGCACTTGCCTCAGAGGTGGCATTAGTAAACTCTTCCCCTGTCCTCTTTTCCTCAGCTTGTAGGAGCTCAGAATTTTATCACACCTCTGTTTAAGACCCTTAAGACCCTTCATACTTAAATGAAATCAGGTCGAGGGGAAGGTTCCTCCATACATGAACACACACTGGCCTGAAGTGCAGTAATTCCTTATAGATCAGATTAAAGTTTTGTCCTAAGTTATTTCTGCTCACAGAAACTTGGGAAAGCTGATGTACCTCACTGTCATCCTCCTTTGCCATGCAGGATTCTGCCTTTATCTTAAAATTTGACCTCCTTGTCAGAACACCAATCCATTTCTGAGTGTAAGAGTCTCTGAGTTCTCTGCTTAAGTTTATTTTCATGGTGTACTGGTACTCTAACAGGTGGTGGAAAAAAGCTGATAATGGTTCACTGGATTCCATCCTCTACCATCGGCACTGTGCTGAGCAGGTTTTGGAAATCTGTTTTATCAGAGTTATTTAATGATAATGTCAGCAGTGAAAGTTCTGTGATCATCTGCTAGATTCTAAATCCTGCAGATTTTCTGTTTGATTCCAGGCCATCTGTGATCCTCCTGTTGCTGTGGAACATTTGTTTGAGTTCTGCTACTAAAAAACCTGCGGTGCCTTCAAGCTTCTAATTATTATTGATCACTCAGCAGATAAAAGAGTCCTCCAAGCCCATGTCTGACTTCTCTTTGGTGTATTGAAATTATGTGGGGGGAAAAATGGACTTTTTGCCCTTTCTTTAATGAAACAAACATATTGGCAAGCACACTGAATTAATCCTTTCACATAAGACATGTTTTCTATGGAGGCCTGCCATGTTTGTTTCATATGAACAGAATCACACTATTTTATTTTGTTCAATCAAATGCAGGAAATGTCTGATCATCTCTCCTAAGCTTTCCTCCCACAGCAGTGATTAATCACTCCCTTTGAAATGCTTGTATTTTTTCAGTTGGAAGGAAGGTATTGAAAACTGATTAAATTCTAGTTTTTCAAATGCTGCATACACACAAACACAGCAGTGACACACATAAATAATTACTTAGGTTTTAGACAGACTTGCCTCTAATTTATACTAAAGTATGTGAATACTTGGACTTTGTGAGTTTATTTTCAGAGTTTGGAGATATTTCAATCACTATGACGGACGACCCATATATTTCTAGTTGTGGGGAGTTTTCCAGCCTTGATGATTCTATGAAACTATAGATCCCAGGACAAAATCCTGCAGGAACTCCACTGGTAACTGGCCTTGAATCAGGGTAAAAGAAATACTCCCAACTTTTCCCAAATACTCAGACCTGTGTATCGCTGTTAAAACAGAGTGGATTTTCCAAGATTTAAAGGTTCCTATGACTCCTAGCAGAATTTGCGTGGTGGGTCCCTGAGCACCTATTGTTTGTAACCTGGCTTTTCTCATAAGAGTGACTTTTTGCTCTATTATTCTTCTTACTTAGAAGAGAAGGCTGAGATTTTCCATCCTGTAGACTGTGAGCTGCAGTTATCTCAGATTATGTGATAAAGGGTAGCACAGAAGGATTATGTCTCAAGTGCTCCATATGCAAGGGAATGTCCCCCTCCCTCCATCATCAAATTTGAATTTCAAGTTGCTGAATTAAAATGGTGTCAGGAATTCGCTGCTTCTTTTTGAAAGTCCAGAGGTGGCAGCTGAATTACACAGCGCCCTCTTAACACCCTACACTGGAATAACAAAAGCCCTCAGAAACAAACTACCAAGCTCACTGATTATTGCAATGACTTTGGCATCCTGTGGCCGAGAATTTTTTTCCAGCATTTCATCTGCTGGGTAGCTGAAGAGCGTGCACCACCATGGCGTTCCTCCACACAACTCACTAATGTTTATGTAGATTGCATGAAATGTTATGTAAATAACAATTAACTCCACAACCTTCTCATGATTTATAAAACCGACACTGGGATTTGGAAGCCTGCTTCGCAGCTTTGGGTGACTGCAGAGTTTGCAGTGGAACACGAAGTGGGACTGGAATAGAGCCTGGTTTGTGCTGAGAGAGAGGCACCAGTAAAGAGAGAGGGAGCCAAGCTATCGAGTCACAAACCTTGTTTCTGCAGCGTCCCATCTCTTTTCTTGGTGGTCTCCTGCTCCTGTACAAAACAGGAACATGACACAGGGCCAGGTTTCCCTCCAGGCATCCTCAAATTCTCAGCACAGTCTAAATGGGAAAAGCAACACCAAGACTTAGGAGCACTATCCTGCCACTCAGCTGTATTTAGTGTGAGGCAAACATTAAACTTGTTAGTATCCCACATCCCCAGGATGACGTAAATTGAAATACTTCATCTCATTGGTTAAAAAAACAGGCTGGAATTCACAGGAATATTCACAGGAATACTCACAGGAACCTGTGAGCGTTCCTTAAGAATGATTGGACTAAAAATTCTGTCACAAATCCTTCTGTTGTGACCTCACTGTGACCTCATGCACAGCCAAGACTTAGACAGCCCATGTCTTGTTGGATTTCCCTCTGGAAAGCTCACACTGTGACTTGACACTCTGACCATTTGAATGCTGATTTTCTCCCCCTCTTATCACATTGCCTGGAGTAGTTCTTGAGTTTTGCAGTGGTTGTGAGAAAATAAATGTAATCAAAGGGCCAGATCTGTAAGGAACTGGCAGAGCTCCATGGACTTGCTAAGGTTGTACTGCCCTAGCATTCATAAAGGTCATATGGTTACAGACTCGTGAGAGCAACATGACATTTAGGGCTTTGGCCAGATTCCAAATTGGTGTGGTCAGCCTTGCTTTTCTTGAGAATGTGGGGCTTCTTAGCGTATATCTACTTGCCCTTTGTAAATATGCAAAACAATGTATTTAAACGTGGCCTACTTAGCAAACCAGAGCACTCTGCTTGCCAAAATGTGTCTGTGCTTTGTCTTAGAGCACAGTGGCTTTGTATGGAGTCCTCCCTCAGTGATTTTGCACATCTATAGCTTTTGTAGTGTGCTGTGGTTGTGGGTGGAAACCTCACAAGCAGGTGAGGAAAATGGAAGATCCAGCTCAGATTCCCAGTGACAGTTCTGAGACTGCAGATGGATATTTTCCTACAGACAGAAATAGGGAGGAGTTAGGATGTTGTGACTTATTCCATAGGACAGGAGCACCTTTCTTACGGCCCTCATTTTCTTGAAGATGAGAACAAAATCATTTTAGATTAAATTTGGCTTGTTAGAACTGTCAGGGTGCCTCACTCTTCCACAATTTCATTCATCTTCCTGAGGAAAGAAGCCTTTGGATCCAGCAGCTGACAGGAAACACAACTAATGATGATTATTTGTGTAATCTAAAAGTACTTTCTCTTCCTTTCATTTGGGAACACTTGCACTCTCTCTCTGTGTCCCTGAGTTCAGCTGAACAGCAGCCAAACTGCATCACTCAGTTATTTCATTAGTCTTCTAGAAAGGGCAAGACAAGCAAGTGAGCAACGCTGAAGTAAGAAGGGCTTCATTTCGGGGGTGGAAAAAGGGTTTCTCTGTGCTCTGAGATAGAGTTGGAAAAACTGAAGTTCAAATTAATCTAAAAAACACAAGAAAAAATATTTCACGTTCCTGATTGTAGGATGAGCAGGAGCAAAAGAAATAGAAACATGATGGGTAGAATTTTTAATGTTTATTAATACCTTTGGAGGAAAGTTTGCTATAAGCTGTTATCTCCGACTTCTTTCAAACCTGCGAAACAGTAACAGAAGCGCTGAGTCCTAAAATGCATCAAATGCTGGAGAAAAAGCATAAATTGGAAATAAAATTTCATCAAACTTTTCAGAATCATGCTATCAGTTGATTGTTCAGTCTTTTCATTAAATCGTAGTGTCCTGGAATGGTTTGGGTTGTAGGGACATTAAAGCTCATCTCATTCCCCTCATGGGCAAGGACACCTTCCACTGTCCCAAGTTGCTCCAAGCCCCATCCAGCCTGGCCTTGGACACTGCCAGGGATCCAGGGGCAGCCACAGCTTCTCTGGGCACCCTGTGCCAGGGCCTCCCCACCCTCACAGGGAAGAATTTCTTCCCAACACCTAATCTAAACCTACCCACTTTCAGTTTAAAGCCATTCCCCCTTGTTCTGGCACTCCAGGCCCTTGTAAATAGTCCCTTTCCATCCTTTTTGTAGACTCCCTTCAGGTACTGGAAGGCTGCTGGAGGTCACCCTGAAGCCTTCTCTTCTCCAGGCTGAATAATCCCAATTTTCTCAGCCTTTCCACTCATCTGTATATTGTACTTTGGCAAGAAAGGCAGGAAGTGACATCTTAGCAGAGATTTTCCATAGGAATTAGTGTTTGATGTCATCTGGAGCACTGGTATTTCCATTTCTGATGCAATAGTAGGTTTTCAGAACCTACAGCATTCCCCATGTGGAGTTCAAGGAATGCTGATTTCTGTGATCTTTATTCTGGAAAGACAGAGAAAGTTTAAGTAAAAGGTAGATTTAAGTAATATAATGCATTAGTAAGGGAGCAAAGTGCTTGCACTATTTGCATTATAAATTTGCGTTCTTGTTACTGCACTGTCCAAATAACATTTGTGTGTTCCTGTGCCTGAGGACATCGTGTGGGAAGTGCAAAGCAGCTCTGCTGGTCTACAGTTCATTAAATAAAAAGAAATAACAACTTGCCATTAGTTGGTCCATCTGCTGCTGTAACTGTGTGCTGGTCCCCAGCTTCCAGGTAGCTTTCACAATAAAGCGTGGTTGTTTTTTGGGGTTTTCTGTTTGATTTTTGAAAAATTATTTATCTCTACTCTTCCTCAACAATGTGCTGTGTCCACACCTATTATTCAGGTCTTCTGTACTGCCAGGAGGCTTTCCCAGTTATCCTTTTGCCAGAGTGTTTCACTACAGATGTGTTTTGGCATGGAAAGCCTGACCTCCACGCTTTCTCTTCGCAGTCTTGCCATGCTGTGAGTGGCAGCCACTACCTCACTGATGCCATCACCACTGTGCAGAAAACAATAACTACGGTGTAGTTCTCTGGGGATCTCTGTATTCTGCGTGGTGGTACCTTCATGCAGGCAGCAGGGGTTTCAGGGAGGAAGAGATTGTTTTTCCTCCCTGTCCTTTCCTCCCCCATTTGGCTGGTTACCTGTTACCAGTCCTGCCTGCCAGGTGCCTCTGCTGAGAGGAAAAGCAAATGCCCTCAGTGCCCGGCCATTGCTGAGGGAACAGCGTGCAGAGGGGATTTTTCAGCTGCTTGTTTATCAGAGGCTTGGAATTGAGCTGGAAATCAGAAGAAGTCCGATTTGCCTCTTAGCATCCAGCTCTGTTTAATATCAAAGACAGCTGCAATGCTTGCACAAGGCAGAGCCTTAGCTGATCAGCTATCTCGGTTTGCCATGCAGGAAAAGGCCAGAAAAAGCTTTCATTTTAATGGAAATGTGGTTCTGCAATACATAAACAAAGTTTACTCAGAAATCCTGAACAACATTCAGGCTGTAAGTTGTCTCTTGGTTTTGTTTTTGTGTCAGGGTTTTTGGTGTCCTTTCCAGTGGATGGGTTGTTAATGTCTGGTGCTGTGGGCCAAGAAAAGAAGGAACAAGCCTGAAAAACCCCACATCCTCTTGTAGGACCCGATTCTTCCTTTGGATGTGGTTCCTACAGAGTGCACCAGATACTGCCCAAGTGGAGCTAAGCACAGAGCTTGACCCGCTGATTTTGCAAGCCTCAGTTTAAGTGTCATGTGTGCTTTTATCCAGTTAAGCAAACAACTGTTTCTCCTGGGAGATAAATGCCCTCCTCGGAGATGTCTCCAGGCGTTGTTTGGCTGCTGCAGCTTTTTCTCCTGCTTCCCACAAACCGCTCTCTGTCTGACCACTGGGTGTCAGTGAAAGACTACGAAGTGATTTTCTGTAATTAAATATACATGAGTTCCTCTCAGGCTCTGTGGGTGTTCCTTACTTAAGGTGGCCAAGGCAAAGTTGAGAAAACAACTGACATACACAGCAGGAGTGTAGAAAAATTAACAGAACCAGCTCAGATCAGTAAGCTTTTCCTGACTCACTTCATTATTCTATTTGAATTAATTCCTACTATGGGGACACTTAATAAATTAAAGAAAAAATAGTTTATATTTTCTTTCTTTTTCAAGTAAAACCACTATTCCCAACATAATCATGAGTTACAAAGCTGTTATATTTTACTGTGTTCATATTTCTTGTGCATTAGCCAATATGTGACTGGAGGGCCCTGTCCTGAAAGGTGCTGTCCTCATGCAAGGTGGTTTGTAGGAAAATGCCCTTACAAATGCATGAGCATTCAGGACGTTCCACACCATAAACCCCACCACTATTTTCAAGGCTCTTCCTGCTTCTACCAATGGGGCAAAATTCTGCTCTGGATTCTTTGGCAGACTGGCCTCAAAAGATGTGGCTATCTCATGGCTAAGACATGAGCTGAAAAGTCAGTGGCAGCTGAAAAGGAGTTTAATTGAATGGAATGGGTAATTACATGTATGCACACAATAGCTCCTGTATTTACATGTCACGTTTATTATACGCTGAATTTTATCCCAGTTTTCAATATGTTGAGAGTGTAACAGCATTGGAAGAAACCTGACGAGCTTTGGACACTTGTCAGGAAACAATTGGCCTCTGGGAGCTGGGCAGGTGTCACAAACATTTGGGGTTATGTTACTACATAACATTAATTGTATAGCGCTGCAAAAATGAGCTGCTGTCAAAAAACGGAGCATTTCAGTCGGTTTGGTCCTACCTCTTTAGGCTGCTGAGTTCTCTGACCACTGGAATAAGTGAAATAGTCAAATTGTTGTGATTTGCTGCACCACAATGCTGCCATGTTCAGGAGGGTACTGCTGCCTTTGCTCAAACTCTACTCAGATTTTAAGGAGGGTTTGAAAAATTAAAGCATGTAAATATTTATTTTAAAGCCACCTATTTTGGTGGTCATTTCTTAGAAAAAAAATTGCAGCAAATTCTAGGGCCATACAAATAAAAAATATATTGGACTCCTGTTCAGAGTATAAATAAAACAGAAGAAAACAAGATTCGTTCCAGAAGTTTTCTTTTGCATATACAAAATGGAATTTCCCTGAATTGCCCCTCTAGGTGTTTTTTATCTTTAGAGAGTGGATGTTAAACATCACAGGTATTTGAAACTTCACATGCCACATAATTGTGGTGTGGAGCAAGGGGCAAGGGTTTATCTAAGCTCAACCTGTGTCAAAAACATCTTCATATTCTCAATTGTAGGTGTACACAACCTGTGGGTCTAAATTAGGGGAAAATAACAGCTGAGCACTGCTGAATTCCCATTTTTTCCCTGCCCTGAGTGCCACTAGAGGCCCTTTTATGCTGCAGACACTTCACAGATCCTGCCCCTACTTTGAGCTGGTGGAAAAGAGCTGCAAAGCTTCCACCATTGTCATTAATGCAACAGCAGGTCTGGAGGTCAAAGACAAAATTTCTGGGCAGCTCAAATCAAGAATTAGCATTGTTTTACCTATACTGTCAATCAAATCAAAAAGAGCTTTACTCTGAAGCTGAAGTCCTCAACCTGTACCTTCTTAAGTGTCCTAGTGCATCAAACCACTTCTTTTAATTATAAGAATTTCAGTGATATTTAATCAGTGATGCTCAATTTTTTTTTTCAGAAGTTTTTATTTCAGCAATGAAACAAAAGGTTCTTTAACGTTCTGTTGTCATTTATAGTGGTTGGAACATTAAATACTTTTCTGTTCTAATAGGATCTAGTATTGAGAGTGTTCTGTGTGTAACATGCTCTTAAATAGTTCAGATCAAAGCCTGTAAACTTAATGTCTTTCAGCATTAAGGATTGCAGATAAGCTGGAGCCACTGTGCCTTTACAAACTTGATTTTATTAGACATAAACAGATCACATCCCAAATTGGATTTGTGCAGTGGCAGAGCACCAGCACTTATATTAAATTTACAGACCAGAAATCTAATATTTTTTTTAAATAGGGTAAATGTTTCTTCATATACTTAAGACATGATTAATTTCAAAGTTGCTCAATAAAAATGTAATAATTTATTATTTTTGCGCATTACTTCACCATTTTAACTCTACAATGACTTCAGAGAGGAGCTTCTACCCAAGTGAAATAAAGGAAGGGTCAAGCTTCTCAAAATTGTATTTAGTGGGAAATTAGAACAGGAATCTCACCTGGGAGCTTTAGGATTATCAGGAGGGTGTTTGCTGGACCTGGTCCAGTTCATACCAAGCTGGAAAGGAGAATCCTATTAAACAATATCTCATTTTTTCAGGAAAAACCTGTTGTTTCCAGAGAAGGAATCACCTCCAGCTGTTTTAGACCTACAGGAATGAAGACTTTTATTCTACATTTTAGATTGAGGCCAAATGTAGCAAAAAATGAGTCAGCAACAAGTGGTGGTTTTTCACAGTGAAGGCAATCCATCACTGCACTACTCTCACATGAGTTGCGGTTGTTTTTTCACCATTAGAATTTTCTATCAAATATTTTCTATCTAATATTTTATAAAAGACAAGAATTCCTTTGGGAACATCCCATGATCTGTGCTGTGTAGGAGATCAGCCTCAATTACTGCAGTGGTCACTTCTGGCCTTATGATTTATGTCTGTATTTGCTTCAGCAGCTATTTAAAATTATTAATATTTCGAATTTCAGTGTTTTCTTTCATAAAATCAAACCTTTTGTGTTGGTGGCACATGCCATGTTTCCCAAAAGCAAACAGCATAGAAACAACTTCTGCCTTTGTCTGTCTTGAGACTAAACAAAACAATATTTTAATTAAATCTGAAGGATTAGTGAATGTAAAAGGGAATAAGAACAAGCATACAAGCAATCTAAGAGATCAGAAATACAGCCAGCTAACTTCAAGACAGCCAAAAAATGGCTTGAGTTTTTAAAGTGCACATTAAACAAAACAACAAAAGAGTTCCTACAGCCTCCCACTATATAATTAAACATTTTAAATTATGCCATCAAATTCGGGGAATACTAAATTGTGACTCAAAATTACATCAAATAACACTTTCTTTTTTAACAGAAGTAGTGATGATTTAAATGCAGTTTGATATAAATTTAAACATGAGTATATATATATGAAAATGTATTTACCCATGAAGAATCACCTTACACCAAAGTAAATCTATCTCCTAGGCACCCATCTGTTAATTTCCGAGATAAACTCTCCTTTAAGTACGGCTCTGCCCCTGAGAGCTCCCTGCCATTGCTACTTGTCCAAAGTGACCTCCTAGAAGGGTTTTAGGCAGAAAACGCCTGCCAGGCTTGGACTGGAGCTGGTGTAGGATGGGAAAGGACAGGGACAAGGGACTTTCTGCCTTCCTGGGGTTCTGCCTCCCACTCCAGAGCACTCCAGGCCTTTCTGAGACATTTATCAACCTCTCCCACCCTTTCAGCAAAGAAAGTTTTTGGCAGCAGCATGGGTCAAGCTTTCAAAGCTCTCTTCAGGGGTTCAGCATCCTGCCTTAATGGAACAGATTAGGGACTCTGCAGTTAATAGTTCCCTATTTGCTGATGAGGTGTGGAGTGATAGGGACATAGGGAAGCTGTGTTTTCCAGCTCCACTTGCTTATTTGCTATCTCTCCATCATTTACTTTCAATTAAAAGATTAGTGGTAGTGTACTTCAACCACTGTGGTATGAAGCTCTGCTTCTCTAATTGCAGTTGAGGAGGGAGGAAGGATAAAGAAATAATCTTGTAGGCTTGGAAAAGGAAAGAAGGAATAGGCTGTCTTGTAGCAAGCAATCTTTGCCCTGAACTCTGCCATGGCCCTGAAATTTGCTATTAAATGTGTCAAGAATAAGGTGCAAATTATTATTTGTATTTCAGTATAACCTCCTGGAGTATATTGCATTTTAAGGGTTTAATTGAAGCTCATTTGTTGCCAATGTATACAATTATGTATTTCAGCTGAAATAAGCCCCTCTTAAAGTGAAAATTTGGCCAGTAGTACAGGCTTGCCTCTGAGGGCAAATCCTCTGAATGAGCTGCAGATCACAACACCCAGGCAATTAGTTCCACACAGAAGGGTTATTTTCTTGGGCCTTTTTTTTTAATTTTTTTTTTTTTTTTTACCTTTTTAATCCTCCTATTCTTTTCTGTGCAGAATACTGGAGCTTTTTCACAGTTACAGAATGGCCCTTTCATTATGGGTTATATGATTGTTCCTGGAAAAAGGATGTTGTGCCTGCAAGTTGCCAGGTCAGCTTATGTGTGATGTGGGTAATGTGTGTTTAAAGCCTGATTTGGTAAATTTAGCCTTGCCGTGCCACCTGAAACTGGGCTCTTGGAACTTTTTCCACAGCCTTATCACCAACAATGGGGCTGCTGCTTCCCTCTGATGAGGTATTTTGCAGAGATTTGAAGGGAGCCAGTGCTCAGCTGTACTCTTTTGTCAGTCCTGCAGGTGGAGAGAGAATGGGCAATGTTTTCATTGAATTTCTCCACGTGCTGGATAGGAAGCCTGGTCACATCAGTTACATTTAATGTGTCAATAGTAACTCTAATTTTCTCAGTGGCAGGCAATTGAAGCATTCCTTTCAGTGTTTGGCGTTAAGCTGCTAAACCCACTTATTTCCTTTGTTATTCAAACAAATGTATCCACCCTCAGGCTGCTCGTGTTGCTTTCTTGGGAAGCTTAGCCACTGAATGCTTTGTGGTGATACAGGTGGTGTTCAGGTACCTGAACACCAGAGTGACTTCAGGTGTTCATCAGTGACACCTTCCTTCAGAGTAACTCGGTCACTTCCCAGGATAAAATATCAGAACATGTTAATCTTATTTAAAAGGTCATTTATGGGAGAAACCCAAGCAAATAACCAAACCCCAAAGCACTATCATTAGTCTGGCCTCAGTTCAGTTAACTGAGCATATCTCAGAGCAGAGGTGCTCAGACTTACGTGGGAACTACACAGGAGCTATCAGGAAATACATCAATGATGCCCTGTTGAAAAGTGTTTTTTCCTTAGAGTGCACTTATGGATCAACTCACCAGGCTGGAAAATAATAAAAGGAGAAGATGACAGCCAGAGCTGGTCAGCTGTGTGGGGATTCACAGAATACCTTCCATTCACACTTCAGCTGACACTTCTCAGTTTTGATCCTTGTCTTTGTACATTAACTCCTCTGGGCAGTCACCCACGCTCATTTGAAGGATGAATAACACAATGTCTCCATGTTTCCAGATTTAACAGCAATCTATTTTACCTCATTCAAAGTAATGCCCTGAAGCAGAGTTTAGCAACTACCGTGCTGAATTCAAAATTAATTTATTTGAGTAGTGTTTGATTCTACAGCAGTGATATCATGAATCTCTAGATTGTGGCCTGAATAGCTCATTGCCTGTGTTCTTTCTTCTTTCAAAAGCATAAAATCCTATATTATTTTAAATATCCTCTACTTATTGTTGTCCTTTCACCTGAGGGTCCACTAAATTCTCTCCCTTTAAGCCAGTGAACCTGAGTCCTCTGTATTCCTATCAACTAAAATGAGATTAATCAGCTTCAACTCACAACTTCCTTATGAAAATCCATCCTAAAAGCGTTGCCATTAATTTCATAAATGAAATAACTCAGATTTTCTCCACTTTTCCTACAAATATGGAACTGGGAGAAAGCATCAGTGCTAAGATTCTCCATCAAGATACAGAAATTATTAATTTCTGAATGGAACTAATAGAACACCCTGAAGGAAGGTTTGATTTCTACTTCATTGTGGCTGAAGCTCATCAAAATCAGTGTGAGGAAAAAGTGGGTAGGGTTTAAGGTTGAGAATATCTCCCTTCCCTTAAAAAATCAGCAGTTATCTCACACTGCTGGAGCTGAAATCCTGTCCTAAATTGTAGGTCCTGATACCAATGCAGGCTCAGAAAGGGAAGGTCTTCAATACAGTTTATTTATTCAGGGCAAAAGACAGATCAGCATATTTAAACCAGAGTAATAATAACAGTAATAATAAAAATCTAGCTCCATTCCTTCATCCTCCTTCACTAATATTGCAGCATCTGTTGATCCTCACATACTTTCTCATTAAAAAAATAGATTGCTAAAGAGTTTCTGTTAGTTTTGTGTCAGTAATCACTGTGGGGTTTTATCTTTCTTAGTAAAAGGGTGATACCACTTAGTCATGCTCCTCCCATACTGCTTTATAGTCTGGAAATATGAAACTTTAAACATGTCTGGAGCAGCATTAACCTCGTAAACTCATCTGGGCAAGTGTTGCACCCAGCTCTGTTTATTCTAAAAATACATTTTTCTTCAAAGGGATTCAAGCTCCTTGAGTGCCATCCTCCCTTGCCAAAGCAAACCCAAAAGAGATGCCCAGAAATGGGACATTTCTTACTGATATCCTCTCGCAGCGCATTTACTTTGACAATGGCAGGAATTTTTGCCTTCCTGAGATGAAGAAGCAGAGCACCCCAAACATGCTCACTGCTCGTGCTCACTCTTACAAACCCTGCCTTAAACCCCAAACCCACCAGTGGATTCTGAGCCCTGACAGATGGTCCCAGGCTGACTGCAGAGTGTTTATCTGGGGCTGAAGCATGAAGTTATGGCTGTGATGCATCTTCACTACTTCTTGCTCACCCTTTAAACATCAGCTAATTGAGTGAAACACAAGGGAGAAGATGGAATTTGCCTGGGTTTTTTTCATGAAAAATTGTGTCCTGTTTGTAATTTGTGTGTCTATTTTTTTTCTTTTTTGGGTTGACGTGTTCTGAGCTCAGGGATTCTTTTAAAATGCAAAAAGGAGCCCCCAGACAATGTTTAGGTCTTGAGAGTGTATGACAGCATGTCAGAAATTTGTGCAGCCCCTTGCTGTTGTTTATGTCTGCTAAAGGCCTGTATTCCTGCTCTGCTGAAAGGTGGAATACGGAGGAAATCCACAGCTGCATTTCAAATATATTTCCTTAACTCGTACTCTATGATGAACTGTCATATCAGGGCATAAACAGAGCACTAAATAAGACTGCCAGGAAAAAAAAAAAAAGAGCTGCTTTTTATTAACCACTAACAGGATGATTGCCAACAACAGAAGTCATAATCATATGAGAGAGCTTCAGGTCTCATTTTGTAAGCTGATAGTGATTTTCTTCTTTCTAGGCTTTTTTTTTTTTCTTTTCCTATGGGTTTGAAGCATGAGTTTCCACACTTCTCTGGTGTTGTTTGCCATACAACAGACCTTCTTGAAGAAGAAAAGAGAAGAAACTCCACTTTTTCTGAGAGAAGACTTGGAATGCTCTGGCCTGTCCACATCCTTTGCCTTGCAAATGATTGATGTCACCGTGGTTTCATGCAGTGACATCGTCACTTATGGAAGAAAATGGTTTCAGTCTAAAGGAAACTGCCCAAAACGATCAGGGTGTAAATAATACCATGTTTGTCATCAGGTTTACTGGGAAAAGGTCATGTTATGTAGATTTACTGTAAATGGGTAGGGAACAGGATGGGCTTGGATTTACGGTTGGAAAGCTTAACAAGGCTTGGGAAAGCCAGGGTGGGAAGCCACCCTTGGGGTGCACAGGTGAGAGGTGGCACAGAATAGTGATAAAGAGTTTCTCCTGATCAGGGAAGCTTGTAAAAGCAAGATTTCTTGAGGGGAAAAAAGGGTATTATGTTCTCATTTTCTTCAACAGTGAAGTCACTGTAATGAGGATTGACTAAAAAAGACTGGTGTGGTTTGGGGGGGTTTTTTTGCACCCATGACAGGATAATTGCCTTGAGATTCTTGATAATTTTTATGAGAACTTGTAATTCCAGGTGACCTGTCACTGTGCGAAACTGCAGAGAAAAAAAACTAGACCTGCACTCAGAATAGATGGGAAGATTGCCTGTATAAATGGTATTAATTTAGTCACTCTCAAACTCTCCTATCACTGAACTACCTCTGAATTTATCAAATTTTGTGTTACTGTGGTGAGTAGAACAAGGTGAAAATTGCCTTCACCAGTATTTATAAATTTGCCCCTTAATAGATTTTTCTAGTAAATTGAGGATTTGGCTCATTGGAAATACTGAAACCAGGGAATATCCAGCTCATTAGAGACACTCAGCTCTTATACGAGCAGAGTGCTCTTACACACAGTTCAGAAGTCACTGCCAAATTCAGTTTAAAACATAAAACATATATTAGATCTCAAAACATTAATGCTCCCTATGGTTTTAGAAATATCTGGGAAATACAGTCTTTAGGCTGTTTACCCTGTATAAAGGGGATTAAGGCTAGAAAAACTGAATCTGGGAAGGATATTTGATCCAAAATCCACTAATCATGATTTACATCATCTTCAGTAGCTGTGCTATCAGCCACCGAGACAAAGGGACATTCAACTGCTTAATTAGTATAATACAGGAAAAAAGTTAATTGTTGCACAAGTTTAACCCTCAAATTATAAATTACAGAAGTCCACAGTCACTGTTCAATGACCACCACTATTTCAGTTTTGTTGGTGTTTGCTACCGGAGTTTCTTGTGATTTGTTTAAATGACTGCATGGCACTTTAAGTCACCCTTTCTAGGAACTGTTTTCTAAGGATTCAGCTTGAATGCCAACACGTTCTGCTGGGGAATACCAACCCCAAAAGCAATGGGATTTGAGGAACCCAGTCTAGACTCTCTGTGAGACACTTCAGTGCTATTTCCTAAGTAACAAATCTTTACTCTTGATCTGATATGTTCAGGTTTCACTGTGAAAATTCACCTTTCCTTAAAAAAGTCAGGCTCTTTTCCTCAATAAATTTTTCAGAGATTTCACAGAATATTCTGAGTTGGAAAGGACCCACGAGGATTTAAAAGTGCAGCTTTTAAGTGGATGTCCCATAAGGGGATGGAACCCATGACCTTGGTGTTATCAGCACCAAGCTCTGACCAATTCTTCTAATCCCAGGTTTCCCCAGGGTTTGTTGTTCTCAGGAAAATTTTGGTCAGTCTAGACTTTCTTTGGTGGAAAAGACTTTCTGATGGAAAAGACTGTGTATTAAAAAATCATTGGCTTTTTTTTTTTTTCAGCAAAGTATAACTCACTAAAATATTTTGTTTTAATAATGACGTGAATTTTCTATATTTTATATTCATCTGTAACACTTAGACAAAACTACATATTTCCATGCTTTCAGTTTTCATGAAATCACTTCTTTGGCCTAGCATGGCTTTAAAGTATAACTTTAAGGTTTTCGAGCTTCCATGGACGGAGAGAGCATTAAAAATTCTTTTCCATTGATTTGTAAAACATTTTCTTAATAATAATAAATTTCTTAATCTCATGATAGTGACAACAGGAAAGATTTTGGGGGTTTGTCACCGTGAAATCGGTCTGCTCTTACTCTCACCTTTGTAAAACTTCATGGAATCACAGGATGGTTTGGGTTGGAAGGGACCTTAAAACCCATCCAGTCTCACCCCTGCCACGGACAGGGACACCTTCCACTATCCCAGGCAGCTCCAAGCCCCATCCAGCCTGGCCTTGGACACTTCCAAGGATCCAGGGGCAGCCACAGCTTCTTTGGGCACCCTGTGCCAGGGCCTCCCCATCCTCACAAGGAAGAATTTTTTGGTTTTTCAGGAAGTGGGAGTTTTTGCCCACTTATTATTACAGAATATCCTGGACTAGAATCCAATCAAAAGAAGCTTTTAAAATTCAATGTTTGTGGTTTGTTTTTTTTTGTTTT
>VZTE01006663.1:449166-464674 GCA_013397775.1 Eulacestoma nigropectus
TCCCCATGGACTTTTCTAGGTTTTGGATGAATATCCACAGAAAACTATCCCATAAATTGTAGAATAATTGATAGTCGATGACAAGAGTCTCAAATGCAGGCTTGCCACTGCCTTGGAGGGATAGAAGTTATAAAAATCTGAGAATCATGAAATCATCCATTTTTTCCACAGACAAATGGGATCCAGAATTGAAGCCGTGAAACCACATCTGACGTTAGACAAAGGGAATATTAACATATGCATGGTCCCAATTACAGGAACATTATCTTCAGACATGTGTTCTTTTATTCTTGCCTTCCTGGCAGCTTTTTCCAAATCCAGGTTTTCCAGGTAGAGCATAGGTGAGAAAAGCAGGTGTAAATATCAAATCTTTGCTGATGTCATCTGTCTCTTTAAAGTCCACTGATCTCAGGGGCAGGATACAGAGGCTGTGTTGTTAATGCTACTTTATTCATCAACCTTTGTGATTTTGAGTCATTTGAAAATATTAAACAACAAAATACTAAACATATACTTTTGCAGCAGATTTGATAGACCAGATCTGTTACTTTGATCGTGAAAGGATTGCTCATATTCCTAAAATATATTTGCAGAGGCCTTTTACCAGTCACCACCAGCCCAGAGCACTGAGTGCCACATCCAGTCCTTCCTTGGACACTGCCAGGGATGGGGACTCCAAACCTCCCTGGGCAGCCCCTTCCAATGTTTAAGAACCCTTTCCATGAGGAAATTCCTCCTGATGTCCAACCTGGCACAGCCTGAGGCCGTTCCCTCTCCTCCTGTCCCTGTTCCCTGGGAGCAGAGCCCGACCCCCCCTGGCTGCCCCCTCCTGTCAGGGAGTTGTGCAGAGCCACAAGGTCCCCCCTGAGCCTCCTTTTCTCCAGGTTGAGCCCCTTTCCCAGCTCCCTCAGCTGCTCCTGGGGCTCCAGCCCTTTCCCAGCTCCGTTCCCTTCCCTGGGCACACTCCAGCCCCTCAAGGTCCTTCTTGCAGTGAGAGGCCCAAAACTGGACACAGGATTTGAGGTGTGGCCTCACCAGTGGGTGAGAATCTATTCCTTATCAATCCTTCCATAGTAATCACTTGAGATGCATCAAAAAATGTCAGCTTGAAATAAACTCATGTGACTGAATACATTCTGTTCACTTGTTTAGCTCGTTTGTATGAGCTGTAAATTTGGTTTTTATGTAAAATACAGTCTAAGTGCCCTGAAGCCCCTCAGAAGGAGATTAAGTCCACCCTTAACTGTAAATCCTCTCGTGGATTTCACTCAGACCCTATAATACCTGTGATTGTGAGTTATTTTATATACTACACAATCATTATAGATTGCTAGAAGAGACCCATCTTTAAGAACATTCAAAATAAATGGAAAGGTTATTTTCAAAGTTGGTGGCAGGCATTCAAAATCTGCTTGTAAATGGGAGTATTTTTAAAATCAAATACAAAGAATCCCTTTAAGTATATGTTTTCTTACCTTGAGGCTCAGACTGAAGTTTTTGTGTATGATTTGTTGATGCAAAGGTTAGATCTGGCTTCAAAAATGGCAAAGTATCTTTACGTAAAGTCTAAATACGTCAGTGTCCACACAGTGCAGCTTTCTAAGACCCTGCAGAACCCAAATCAAAATGTTTATTTAAACCTGTTCCCTCCCTCCAGAAGGCCAAAAAAAGAAATACAACAAAATTCAAACTGCAACACTTCAGCTGGATCTTTTTCCATGACGGTTGGGCCAAAAAAAAGCTGTTTCCAACAATTTTTTTACAAGAAAACAGAACTCTCAGCTTATCTTGGTACATGGTGTATTTCCATGGAAAACTGCAGTCCCTGTAAATTTGGGGTTATATGTGTGCTCTCTGCATGGCTGTGGATTTATAAAGCTTCATTTGATGTGGGCAACACTTGGGTTATGACCCAATGGTCACCATGCTGCAGTTGAGGTTGTTTTAGAGAATCCCAGAATGGTTTGGGTTGGAAGGGACCTTAAGGATCCCATTCCACCCCCTGCCATGGACAGGGACACCTTCCACTATCCCAGGCTGCTCCAAGCCATGTCCAGCCTGGCCTTGGACGCTTCCAGGGATCCAGGGGCAGCCACAGCGTCTCTGGGCACCCTGTGCCAGGGCCTCCCCACCCTCACAGGGAACAATTTTTTGTCTATAAGAAAAGTTGCCCAGCTGACGAAAATTTTTCACAACTCCCATTTTCAAAGCAATAGGAAAAAGCATGCCTAGGAAATTAAAATTCTTCTTAAAAATGTATCAATTTATATTTATAATTTCTGAGTGAATGTAGAATCTGTGACAACGCCACACTTCTTTTCACAAAGGACTTTTTTTTTATTTTCAAGGGAAAGAATCATATTTATGTGACCCCCCAAAAGAAATAAAAAATTAGATAATAAAAAAAAGCAGTTATAAATCAATGATTTTTACCTTACAATTATATTCAAGAGCTATGAAACCATAAAACTGAATATCATCTTATATTCACCTACCCCTAAAAAAGTAACTTACCATTAGGAACCATCAAATCCCATCTCAGAGCTCTGCTAGGAGGGATGTACATTCTTCAAGGGTCTGCTGCAATCCAGAACTGTCCATATAGTGTGAGTCAATTTTTAAGGTAAAAACAACCTGGTTTTATATGTCTTCAAAAAACCAGACCTTTTCTTGGGAGAATCTGGTGGTGTTTGTTTTTTTTCTGAAGGGATTTTTTTTACATTGATTGTGGATGCTGATTCTCATTTCTTCTGAAGAAAAAACTCCACATTCTAGATCTAGATCTCACATTTAGATCTCAAAGTGCTGAACAAAGGTAGATTCTGCTTTGGTTTAGACCTGGCTTTGTCTGTTATTTTCACAGAATGCAAAATATTTCTGCTTTTAGGTTGTTGCTAACTCCTTCCAGAGCTGATTTACGTAAATAACTTATACCTCCCCTTCCCTGGCTTTGCTGGCTGCCTCTGCTCTGCTGCTGGATTTTATTCAGGTTATAAACTCTTCAATTCAGGGCCTGTTTGCTTGAGTGTCAGTAGAACACCCAATGAAGCAATTCACTGATAAATGGGAGTAAAGTTCTAATTTGAGACCTTGGATTCTTTAAATTGCTAATATATACTCCTAGATACAACATCCTGAAAGGCTGGGTTTCTGAGCATGAATTATCTTTGTCCTTGCATTTGATGGGTTTGAAATTTGTTCCCTGCATTTCTCAGGCTTTTGAAAAGGCCAGATAAACTCCTAAAGTGGGCACTGTCTAACTGTTGTCAAAATCAGCTGCTCTGATCTCAAACACGTGAAATATGTGGTTTTTCCAAGCTCAGCTAAACCTGCTCAATAACTGCTGCCACAAGCTGCTGGTCCAGTTGGCTCTGGGAATGCTCACATCTTCTGGTGGGACAGCAAAGGCCAAAAAAGACAGTGGCTCCATCCCCTAAGGCATATGCAAGTACAGCTCCCTCTGACACCCAGTGGTGTAACTCCTCTGCTTACTCAAAATGTCTGTGAAAGTCAACACACTTTTGCCCATCATGAAATTTATCCTCCTTTTTTTCCAAAATGTGATTATTTACCAAGCAGGCTGTCCTCACGTTGGGTTTTTCGAGCCTCTGTGCCTTAAGTCCTGAAGTATGTGGAGTTTATTTTACTGAAAAGAATACTTATGGCATATAGTGAAAGCATTTGGCTTCCAACTCCTGGCTCTCATTCCACCAGTTCAATCATGAGGTGGTTAAGGGTTATTTATAGCTCTTAGACATTCTTTAGCGATGAACACATCGACTGAAAAAACAAACAGCCGTGCTGCTCGTGGGTAATTTATAGCAATTTTGAAGCTAGGAGAAACCTGTGATCTCATAGTACAGGCTGAAAACCTGTCCATTCATTACTGCATGGCGATGGAATTTGGTTGGGACGCTGACATACTCTGAGGAAACTGAGATCCACAGCATCCAGGTACCCCTGCGCAGGGAAAGGCACAGTTACGTGTCCTAAGGAATTACGTAACTTTTCCTTCTCTCATCCTCTACTAGCACAGACACAAACAGAGTCAAAAAGATTTTTTTTTTTCCATGCACTCTACTTGTTCTTTAATTTAATTAAAAAAATTGATTTCCACCAGTGTTGGAACACATAATTTTACAGAAAGCAGAAACTCAGGGTTTATGTTCAGCAGGATGTTTCTAAATTTTAAATCATATATTTAAATCAGAAGTTGGTTTTTTTTATATATCACGCTTCATTGCCTGTAATTTAAGTGCACATTTACATCACTCTGGGTGCACCATGAAATCCAGTCTGAGTGTGATGTCACTACAAGACAGAGAACCCATCACCTCTCTTGTGAAGTTGGGTCACTGCTGAGACGTTTCCTGGCCTCAGGATCAATGCTGGGTTCAGTACACGTGTACTAATTTTAAATAGACCTTTTCTCACATAAAACTGAACCCTGCCACTGTAGGTTATAGAGGATAGCAGTGCACCTCTGTGAGCAGTCTGTCTGGCTCTAAATATGCACTGCTGTGCCATGCAAGAGCCATAGATTTGCAGGGGAGGGAAAGGAAATACCTTTATGACCTCATGCTATCCATTTATACTCTGAGTCATTAAAATGATTGCTTCTTATAAAAGTTATCTTTGCTAGCAGAGGAATATGTGGGCAAATGCTCCCTCTGACAATCAGTGTGCTTTGGATCAGACTCAAAACACACATATTATTCAAACTTAACTTTCCTTGACTCCTACTGAATGATTTGCCCCCAAAAGAAAACATCTGACTCTCCATAAAACTGCAGGCAATGGCGAAATTCCTGTCAAGCACTGGAGGTCCAGTGTGCTCCTCAGGTTAATTGTAAATTACTCTGGAACCTGCTATGCAAAAATGAGATTTTGTTCCACCTGTGGCCCGCTAGTGAATTTGGAACAAGAGTCTATTGTCAGGAGATCAGATTTATTGCCCAGTGTCCTTTCCATCAATGGAAAAATTTAGGGGATCTATAAATCAAAAAAAGATTTGACAACACTCCACTGTGTCCAAACATTCAACATCTAAACAAGTTGCCTTTCTTGTTTGTCAGTTTTAGTTGTAGAGTAACTTATAGTTGACTGTAAGTTAGTTTCTGTAAATGTTAAGGGACTTACTGAAGGAAAATTAAGAGCAATGGAAGGGCAGAATGAGGGACAGATGAATTTCATAAAGCTGTGGTTCAGTTCATGCACACATGTTTAGGTTTTCTTTCAATGGAACTGAAGTTACAGGAGGCGGATGATTCAGAAAAGATCTCGCTCTGATGTGGCAGTAAGGACTGAAGTCCCTGATCAAGGGAATAGGAATTGCTCCCAGGTCCTCAAATTTAAATTAGAAGAAAATATATCTTGCTATAGCAGTTAAGACAGCAAACACCACCACTTCATCCAGTTAAATCCACTTTTGCTCAAGCGCTGTGGTGGCTAATGCAATTCAGGCTGTGTCATTCCATTTCTCAATCATTTTATTTCAGTTAACCACATTTTGCTAGTCAGTATTTGTTTTTGCAACCATAGTGATGAAATATATTTATTGGCTACATAAGCAGGTGCCTGGATTTGTCAAATTTCAATAATCCAGAAAATCTCCTGTCCGTAACACTAATAATTGAAATTGAAACAATTTTTGTTCTGGTCTCAAATCACAAATCTCTAAATTTGGGATTGGCTAAGAAGATACGAGACTATTTGTCTACAGTTCAATATTTCTGTCAGTATCTTGCTAATGATTTTGTCTGATTTTTTAGAAGGTTATTGTCAGTTAGTAACTGCAGATCATATCTCCATTGAATTTGTGTCTTCTGCTGTAGGACAATATAAGTGATCTGTTATTATATTGTTATGACAGGGACATCAGATACTTATTGCACTGACAATTGATACTTAGAATATATTTATTGGCTAATTTTTAAGCTGGCATTGTCCTTCAGTGCTGTTGGAATTATCCTTACAATCAAAGAATTCTCACGTTCAGAGAAAGTTGCTTTCATTACAAAACCCAATCACCCCCTATCTTTTATTACAGGAGACATCAAATCTTATTTGGCTTTTATTTTTGGGTTTCAAAATTTTTTTTCATCATTCCTGGATTATTTTCATCATTCCCCGTTTTACTTCCTATACTTTTTTACAAGTAATCTCAGACTCATGAAAATTCACTAAATTTTACATTTGTCTCTGCTGTTTCAGTGTTGCAAAATGCTGTATAAAATATACCCTTAAAAACCCTTGAACTACCCCAAGACGAAATGTCCATACGATCAAAATTCAGGATGCTTAAAATCAGTAGCATTACTGATGACAGAAATTTATCCAGAAATAGGCACTGAATTCTCAGAAGGAAGTCTATATTAAAAAGGAAGTAGCTTTCCTGGTATATTCTTATGTTAATATAATTTTTATATATTTTCAGTCTCAAAATGCCAACAAAATAAGAACACGTTTGGAAAGAGAGATGTGTTTGAACTTGATCGCCTCAATATTAACACTAACTGATTAATTATTTGATGTGGCTGAATATTCAGATATAGAAATGACACAGTGGAAATCAAAATGGCAATCATTTGTAGGACTGTCTGATAAGGCAGTGGCAAAAGAAAGATTTTTAACTAGGTGGGAAGAAGTGAGAGGTAGTCTCTAGTTTTTGTCTAAATATTTTTGCAGTGAGTACCCACAGCTGGCACTCTTGATTCTGGTCCTTCACCTTCCTCCCTTCAGCTCTGTTTGCAGCTGTTTTATTTACCCTTTCCTAAGGAGATATTGAAATGGAGCTAGGCTTGGAACAGGGGCTGAATATCATTTCAGCTTGGTTCCAATTTTTGGCAGCTGAACCTGAAGACTTCTGGAAATCTTGAAAAATATATGTGCAAGGGAGGCTACTGAAGCCATTAGGCAATTGGGAAACATCCCCTTTGCCCAATCACACAGAGTGAAATAATGAATAACATGGACAAAACTACCAGTGATGTCAGTTGTTGTCACTGCATCGAAGTTGATGATGAGACAATTACTCAAATTTATTATCTGAACTCTTGTTCCTGTCCATTTCCCATAAGGAGATGTATTAAAAGTCTTATTAGAGGACATGGAATTTAAAACAGGAATGACATGTGCCCGTGGAATTGACTCAAGCATATTGAAAGAACTCCATTTGTTATTAAAATTTAATTGGAAAGATAAGATGCCAGCAAAATGACTGGAAAAATGTAATTTTCTTTCTCCCCAGAAATATTATTAAATACCTACAGCCTAACAGTCCACGTGGTAGATTCCTAAAGGATAATTTCCTTTCTCTGCTGCTCTATAGCTCCTTCCAGTCCAAGTACTGCATGTTTCTTTTATTTATTTTCCTTTTATACCATAAAACTCCCCTGTCACTCGCTATATTTTGTTAGGATACAAAACAGCCCACTCAGCAATTGTTTTGCATTCACACCTTGCATTTGAAAAGAGGGAAAAAAAAAAGCTGCAGTACAAAGTGCAGCTGAGGACAGGCAATATAATCTGTCTTACTTGTATTTCACTCTATGGAAAATAACTGGCACTATTAATGAAGTCAACTGCACTTCATCCTAAGAAAAGATGGCAGAGCTCAAGTGCTGTTAAGGGAGAGAGAAATGAAACTGGGTAGATTTTAACTGTGAACACAGGAAGAGGTTAAAGAAGATTTTTTCCCTTGAGTTTTGAAAAATGTTTAGCCCAGAAAATACAACAGACATATGATTTCCTATCTCAGGGAGTGCCACCCTCAAGGCTTATATGTCCCTGGATCATAAAGGTGTCATTGTATATAAGAATATTTCAGTATAGACACCAAAACTGAGGAGATTGGCATCATCTGTATGTGCATTATATCTAAAACATCTCTCCTTTATCTAAAGCAAAGCCTTATACACCTTTTTCATTTTCTCCTGAGCAGTTACCAAGAAATCATTTATTACATCGATCTAAAAGACCAATAGTGATGTTTTCATAGAGAGCTTCCTACTGACTGTAGCCTGTTTCCTGAAACCTTTGCAGGTGAAAATACAAAGTGTATAGATGATCCAAGTTGATGTGAGGGATGTAGGACACTGGCTATTGATGGGGGGATACAGGACACTGACCATTGCCACCTGTAATTCCCTAACTCTCAGAGCCTCTGGAGAGTCGCTGGAGAGCCTGAATTAGCGCCAAAATGACAGACCCAGGTGCCCCTGGTAGAGAGACCTAGAAGTGCTCTGTTCTCCTTCAGCATCCAATTCTCCTATAATTCCTTCTCATACAATTCTGTGTTTCATCCTTGAGCAAGGAATGCTCTGTAACTTCCTTTTTTATGTTTGGAGCACCTTCCATCCATCCTGCTCTGAGCTGCAGCTATGTTTTGGCATTGATTAAAATGGTACCAATCTATTTTTGTGATCCTTGGCAGGGCCAGCTGTTCTTTATTACACAGAGAGGAGTAGCAATTCAAATGGTTATTCTGTCACTGCTCTGTAGCTTGGCTTTAGAGGTGCTTTATTCACCTCATCAGTTCACTTGCTCCTAATTAATTTGCTCAAACCACTAACAAAGGATTTCCCTTATTAATAATCTCATAGGTGAAATTTATGGCCAGTGTTGCTATCATAGCCATGAAAATAAAGGATTAAATCCGTTTTCTATGGATGTTTAGTTTGCCTCATCCATTTTACTGCAGCTTTTATTTTTTCACAGTATTTTTTATTCCTCACATTTTGTGTAATTATGTCAGCATCAACAATGAAACTCAAATTGCACGAACCAATAGACTCTCCACAATTAAAAATTAAATACTTCATTAAAACACATACAAATAATGAATTGAAATAAGGAAGGAGAAAAGGCTTGAAATAGAGGCTGGATTTAAGAGATAATGTATTCTCATGTCAGCCTCAGGAGATCTGTCCAGTGTGGAAGGCCCTGCACTTTAAATGCCAGGTTTGTTTTATGCATTGTGATCGAAGTCTTTCGAAAACTGTAAGTAAAATAACAGCTTCAGTCCCAGATTAGAATTCATGAAGTCCCACTCTTGTTCTTGGTCTCTTTCCCACTGGCATCTCCTGGCCTGTGTGGATTTAAATGAGGTGGTGCACGACTGGAGCTTGCCTGGGAAGCCAGACCTCACTCAGCCATGCTTTAATAATGTTGATATTTTAAAAAGTGGTATTTTTAAAATGTTGAACAATGGTTTAGAGAAGAATAATCTTCAGTAATATTTTCTTTTTCAACAATGTGTTAAGAATCATTGCAAGGGAGAAAGGCAGTTTGTTTAATGGATGATGATGGAATTGTAGTTTCCTCTCTTCTGCAGTGGGAAATATGAGGTGAGTGGTAACTATTGAAAACAGAGAGTTGGTTAATGTGAATAAAAAACCAAAAAGCATAGGAGAAACTGAAGTCATAAACTTTCTGCAATTTCCAGACATATCAGGCAGCTGATATACTTTTGAGTGCAGTGATCATTGGCTTTTCATCACTCAAATATGAGAGAAAAGGAAAGCATTTAGTGTTTATAAATATTTACAGTAGCTGATGTGCATACACAGCACTAAGGTAATGACCTGCTACTGGGTTTTACTGGATCAAGAGCTGGAAAAAGAGTTCAGCGTTTGCAGAATCATCTTTATCAGCAGAGAAAAAAATGTATTTTCTTCTCGTGAAAAATTACAGTGCAAAAGCCAGACATAGGTTTCTTTTAAACATCAGGCACTTTGGAATTCCACGGCAATGTACTTGTTCAGACCTGGGAATGGCAGTCAGACATGGATTACCAACTTTAGAAGTGTGTATTATGTTAACTCATATAAAACATGGGGAAAAAATGCAGTTATATTTGCTGTCATACAGTTTTCCTGTCAAATTCATCAGTATTAAAACTGCTCTGAAATTTCAAATGAAATCATATAATCACCTCTCCCCCCTTTCCCACCATAAAATCTTATGGGATGAGGAAAAAAATAATAGCCTGTCAAAATGTTCCAGAAACGGGGTGGGGAAAGGACTCTGACATGCAGGCAGCCATTCAGAGTAGATGTTTTGCCCAAACATGGGATCCCTAATGGCAGAAAGAGAGGTCACTCAGTCTTCCTCAGGCATGGAGTTCTCTCTGCAAGACAAGATTTATGATTTTGTTGCCTGTTCCTGTAACAAGATAATTCCTGTCAACATAGCAAGCCTGTGGGTGAAGCGAGATCCCAGCTTCGTCTGCGATTCTCCTCTTGTGCCAGGTGGGAGCTGATCCCGGGCACGTGGGTTCTCTGCAAGAGGTGTGCACGTACATCCTGCTCCAGTCAAACCAGTATCATGGTCACAGAGGTCTGGGCAGTGTCCTGTATTTTGTATAAACAAATATATAAACATTCAATAATGTTAATCTCATGGTACAAAACTCCACATAGCAACAAGAACTCCTCCTGGTTCAGTTTCAGGGAGGCTGCTGCCAAAACTGAGAGTCATGGAATTGTAGAATCATAGAATATCCTGAGTTGGGAAGGAACCCACAAGGATCACGGAGTCAGGCTCCTGGCCCTGCACAGACACCCCAACAATCCCACCCTGTGCATCCCTGAGAGCGTTATCCAAACACTCCTTGAGGTCTCTCAGGTTGGTGCTGTGACCATTCCGTGGGGAGCCTCTCCCAGTGCTCAACCACCCTGTCAGTGAAGAAACTTCTCCTAAAATCACAGTTGGAGATTCCCAGCCCTCTCATTTGTCTGGGTCTCTGCGAGGTGTCTCTGCCTTACAGAGAGTCAACATCTCCTCCCAATTTAGTAACCTCTCCTGTAATTGCACCGTTCATTCCTCTTGAATTTGTTGCTCTGTCGCAGTGTCGGACACGAACACGCAGATTCAGACAGCAGGTCAGGACCACTCAGCAGGGCCAAGGACCCTGCCCTCCTTTATTCTCACCTTTTTATACCTCTCTTAAAACAACCACACATGGGTAGATGAGGTTAACACCTCTACAATTTTACAGGATAGGAACATAGTCTATCATCTTTCTCCGCCTTGGAGAAAGGAATGAACAACAATCTAGAAGATCAGAAAACATCCTAGGCGGGTTAGGAAAACAAGAGCTATGTTTATAGAAAATGCATGAGAACTTCTACTACAAAAGTAAAAACACAGAACAGTAGAAAAACCAGGGCGACATCACTCCAGGTAACTATCACTCTGCCTATTGATTTCTCCGTCCTACTTTCCTTTGCTGAAGGTTTATTCCCCCCACTGTAAAGAGTGCAGCTGAAAACACAAAACAGATCATTTGCATCACAAACGAGCCCGGGCTTTACTGAAATATCTGTGAACTGCACAGGTTGAAATGCAGAAACTTGGTCTCTTCTGTCAGTTCTCACGCGGAGGCTGTTGCCACTGGTCATTTAGACGGTAAAATGTGGTGGGAGGATGGACTCTCACCTGGTTTGACCAGGCTGGATAGGAGCTGGTGTCCAGGTGAGAGGCCGGCATGAACTGGGAGAACACCTGCTCCTTCCCAGCTGGACAATGGGCAGGACAGCATCCTCTACCAGGATGGCCAGGGCTGGAGGAGCACAGCTCATTGCATCCCTGGCTGGATCTCTGCACCTCTGCCAGCTCTCGGAGGAGGCACTCAGACCTCATAATATCAACAACCCTTTCTTAGGAGGGCATGAGTCAGACCAGCCTTTCAAACCTTTCTCATACGCAAAAAAAAAAATAACAACAGAAAGCCTTTTTTAAGGTTAACACATTTTAAAAGGCCAACAAATCCCAGATATTTATATATCTATATATATGCATGTGTTTATGTACGCATATTATTCATCTTCTGAAGCTTTTTTGCACATGTGCTTGTTTTGGCTGAGGTCATTTTCTTCCCAGTGGCTGGTGTGTGGCTGCATTTTGGATTTGTGCTGAGCACGGGGTTGATGATATAGAAATGTTTTTGTTATTGCTGAGCAGGGCTGACACAGAGCCAGCTCCTTTCCTGCTTTTTGTGCAGTCAGGCTGGGGAGGAGGTTGTACTTTAGCACCAGGTAAAAGAAGGTGTTGAACAGATGTTTTTTACTCTTGAGTAATATTCCTAGATTAAGATCTGTGAGGGGATTCTGGGGTTCATGATCTGTAACGCTGTCCTTAAGATGGTTGTCTTAAAGCTGACCTTGTCAAATTAATCCTTTAAAAAGAAAAATTAAGAGAACAGATTTTTGAACCCTCAGGTCTAACGTCTTTACTGTATTTGCAGTTTGTGTTTGTGTCGTAACTTTTGCTTCCTGGGAATCTTAACTACTCAGGACATGCAATAAATTCACTGATTTTAGAATTCTGTGAGAGGATTATCCATGTCCTTATTCCTACTAAAAATTTCCTTGGAATTTTGATTATCTGCTGCCTGCTAATTGCATCTTTATATGTAGCAAGTTTTCTAATTGTTTCAGCACTTATCAATAAGAGAAAAATATTTGGCTGGTTTGAATAAGTGTGGTGTACTTATAAAGAAAAAACCCAGGACTTCAGAACTGCCTCATGTCCTTGTGAGTTGGCTGCAAATAGGACACTTGGAAGTGAAGCATCCTGGTTGAATAGGGTGGCTTCAAAGGATGCCTTGGCCACTTTCCTCCTCCCAGTGCAGTGACATCAAAGAAATCCCATTTCTCCTGGAGTGTTTGTGTTCTCTGGAGACTCTGTGGCCTGGAACAGGAGTGCACACTCAGATAATAGCTCATAGCAGTGAGTGATGAAAACACTTTACATAACTTGAAACCAAACTGAGTTGCAGAAGGATATGGACAAGTGATGCAGAGGAGGAGGAGAGGGTGGAGGAAAGAAAATCGTGTAAACAGAAATGAAAACTTACGTAAGAGCTCAATACTGGGTCAGACCGAAGTGTCAGACCTTCTGTCTCAGCTGGTACTCAGTTCTTGAAAAGGAATTAATGTAAACCAGGCATGCTGAAACTATTTAGAGTAAGGGAAAGTTCACTGCTTTTATTCTTCTCCCTGCACCTTGACTTGGAGGTGAGAAGAGTGGTGTTAATAGGGCTGTGTTCATGCTACAGTCTGTTCTCAGATGCTTCTGATAAAAGCATTAAAATCCACTGTTGAGCTCAAGCACTGCTTTCATACACTACAAGCTTTGCCTCAGCTGCCTGAAGACCCTGGTGGAGCAGGTGAATAACTCTGAAGCAACTGCGGGTATGGAGAGGGTGGAAGTTCCTATTTCAATTTGTCTTGATTACCCACAGTCCAAATCAATTTTATTTGGCAATAAATTTAATTTTTCCCAGGTTGTTTTGCCTGTGATGGTAACTGGTAATCTCCCTGTCCTAATCTCAGCCCAAGAACTTCTTCCAAATTATTTTCTCTCCTTTTCATGGGTGAGGAAGGGCACAGTGACAGACTGGCTCAGAAGGAGGCACAGGGTCTGGAAGGACTGTTCCAAACCCTTCCTGGGGTGGTGTAAAAATGCAGAATTATAAAACAGGGAGTCCTGCTTCCAGCCAGGACCAGGTTAATTTTTCAGTAGCCATGAGGGGTCATGGCCGGGACCTGGAGTTTATTCTATACCACCCCAAAACATTCCTGGGAACAGGGTAAGGGGTCCCTGCTAAGGACCCAAAAGGCATTGTTGGGCATTTGGGAACACAGCCATGGAGACAGAGGGAGTTAAAGAGCTGAATCCCAAGGCATTATCCAGAAGGTAACATTATACTCTTTCACAGCAGACTGGAAGTTGAGAAAGTACCTCTCACTGAAAAGCAGCAGCATAGAATTTAAAAACTATTTTGATGCCTTTCTTGTATGATTTTAATGACAAGTAAACTACTATACACACAGAACTGATTAAAATGTGAACTAAACTTCTGAAAATTGTTTCCTTTCATTCAGACACATTAATCTTTCTATATTTGTTTGAAGAAGCTTCTTCCTACTTCCCTTAAGAGGCATTTACTATCAGCAAAAGAGCAAATCATGTCTTGATGTGCAGGTGTGTTCCTTTAGAGGCACTGCTGTTATGGGATGAACACCATTAAGTTCAAGGGTAATAATAATAGGATGAGGCAAAGAGCGGGGAAAACCGGCAGAAAATTGAATATATCAGGCCTCACAACGGCATGCAAACAAGAGGAACAGAGAAATCCTATCTGATTCTTTATCTTTTCTGGCCTTGTTGTCTTTCCCAAGTTACAAGGTCTCTGTAGATACCTCATGGTGGACCAAGGTCTTTCCATTCCCCAGGAAAGAATGGAGCTGTGCAGCCCTTGGGTCACATCACTTCTGTATTTGCCTCTTGGTGTTTCCCCCTCCCCACCCTTGAGGGAATTGGGAACTCCTCTTTGTGGCTGTGCTAAAAAACCCTTAGGAGTGAGATAATATGATCAATTTAACAGGAAAAACACCATAATAAACACCCCCCCCCCAAAAAAAAACCAAACCACAAAAAACCAACCAAAAAACCCCAAATTGAATTTCATGCATGATCAGATAAATAATGCTTGGATGTAACATTAAAACCTTGATGTTAACCAATTTTAGGCAGTTTCTTTGCTAAGAATTGCATTTGGAAAAAAGAGAGGGTGAGGTGGTTTCCAAGACATCCAGAAGATTAAAAAATTCTTGGAAAAACCAAGCAAACAATAGATGGGGTAAAAATACCACTAATGCCTGAATAAAATCAGCAATTCTAAGGTGTAAATGAGGCCTGAATAAGATTAGCAATTATAAGGTATAAGATAATAACTTAATGTAACATAATAAAAAATATTAACAAACCCTCTTTGCATTACAGCATACGATTCGGTTAAGTTTTTTGCATCTATTTGAAAAGAAAATAAAAGTTCTTCTGACTCTGGTGGCTTTGGAGGTGATGTGAAGTGTTAAAACACTTCAAAACCATGCTTTGTATATGAAAATGGTAATTCTAGTCCTGTCCTAAATAGTGGGTTTGAAAACCATCTCAGAAAATCTGTTTTCGTGATATTGCCAGGCCCTCTTTGCAGACCAACAAGATGTTTATGTGCTGGAGTTAGGATAAGATTCAGATAAGAGCCCATTTTCAGTTATTTCTTCTAACAGAAGTGATAGGTTTTACAGTTTGCCAGTTGCTGAAATGCTTTGTTATGAAGATCAAAAAAGAAACATTTGCTCTGTGTGAGGGGGAAATCTTCCTGTGTGAATATTTGGGGCTTTTTTCTTATGTAAAATGATACCTTTTTAAAAATGGAATTTCTAGAACTCTCTTCTGAATGAACCAATATTTGTTATATTTTTTAATGTTTCTAAAATGAAAGATAAGCCAGGCTGTCATGCTGGTTCTGTGTTTGCCCTCTGTTTATAAACAGCGTTGAGGATCATCCATCATCTGCCCTGGACTTCAAAACGATGACATCTGGACTTCATCCTCACAATGCTGCAGCACTGACACTTCAAACAAACTCAGAAAATGCTAAAAAAAAAAAAAAAAAAAAAAAAGAACTCCTTCCAACCATTCAAAAAGCAAAATATCT
>VZTE01006665.1:1426-52153 GCA_013397775.1 Eulacestoma nigropectus
ATTTCACTTCAACAGATAATTTCCAGGTGGACTACTGAGTTTGTGAAGAAATGTCTGTGGCGTCAGCAGAAAGAACCTTTTCCCCTAAGCATAAGAAAGAGACTTTTAAAGACTCTAACACTGACCAAAATTGTTACCTTTTTGTGCAAGGTGGTATAAGGAGGGGAGAGTGCTGGAGGGAGAAAGGGAGGGGGGAAAGAGTTTTTGCTTGAAGAGTGATGGAGAGAAGAGGGTTTTGCTTTAACTTTCTTTCTATTTCTTATTACTTTTAACTCTGTTAGTAATAAACTTCTTTACATTCTTTAAAGTTTTAGGCCTGCTTAGCATTTCTTCTAATCCTTATCTCACAAGGTGAAATAGATGTGATCAAACCACTACACTAATTGGTGTTTCCGCCCAGTTGGCGAACCAAACCCACTACAGAAACATAAAGTAAGTTCATTAATTAGTTAGTTACTGTACTTTTAATAATACCCTGGGTTGAAAATATCTACCATTTCAGACTTGGATCTTTACTTAATAGCTTCTTTCTACTAATGTATGAAAAAATCAGACCAACCATACATGAAGAAATTAGTGATCTCTTATTACCACTCGTTTGGAGCTGAATGGCACTCCACTGTGTGCAAAAGAAGCATTTCCAAAACCTGTTTTTCAAAGAATTTTAACCTTTACAAACTGATGTTATGTCAAATTCTGTCACTCTTGAAATTTTCTTCTCTTGCTCTGACAGATCTTACCTCCTTATCCAGAGCACTACTGAATTCTATCAGGGGATCTGAGAAAAGGAACTGCAGAAATGGTGCTTTCAAAGAAAAGATGAAGCTAGGAACTTTGAGGTTTAATTTAATTGCTCAGAGTTAGAGCTTTTACTAAACAATGTTACAGAGAAACATGTATACCACTAAGTAGTGATTCATTTAGAAAATGAGAAAATTTGTCATTACAGAACGGTTTAACATTCAGAAATGGAAGTATTTTCTCAGGTAAAGGTCCAATACCTCTATTTCTTGTTTAACTTGTTCCTTACACAGAAGTGAGTGTTCTGCTGAATTCCAGTAATTTTTCTTCTGTATCACCTCTCCTTCAGTACAACTCAGGTACTTTTCAGTTCTGATGTTAAAAAACGCTGAAAGTCCTCTTAAAATCAATCTGTTGTAAGCATTAAGCCATACGTCTTTGTATCAAGGTTCACATATGAAAGAGAGTCAGCCAGGTAGCAGAACTATATAGTGTGTGATAGAATATCTGAACAAGTCTCTGTTTTGAAGTTCAGACTAAGGATAGATAATGGAAACATTTATGCTTTCACCGATTATAGCAGGAGATCCATTCACTGAATTCCCAAACAGAAGCCGATATGAAGAGGACTGCCGCAGTAAACATTAACAATGACATAAAAAAAAGTCTTATCTGGAGATTTATCTTGTATGTACTTCATACATAATGCATAATCCATGTGTCAGACTTATTCTCACATTCTTATATATTTTCCAAAGGAAAATATTGTCAACTACTTTCACAAGAGACATTAAGCTTTTTAATATTTTGAAACTCAAAATATAGTTCCTTAATCACTAATTACCTTCTTTCAGACCCTTGATGTCTTAACTGTCTAGTTATCTACATTTCTTAATTGTGTTTTTAGAAACTGCTTTTTTTCACCTCCACAAATGCCTCCGACTTGGCCAGGTTGAGCCTAATTCATACCAAGTCTTCTTTTTAGGTATCTGAAATGTGCAGTTGCTTCACCTCTCACATCAAATACATCCATGTCAGATAAATCAGTGGTATTTCTCTTAGAAAATGCTAAAGAGATATAAAAGACAATAAAAACTGATACGAGTATTTAGGATGTGGTAAAAAATGAGCAAAAATTAAAACCAGGAGCTGAAGACTGACAGATGAAAACGAGGAGTTCTTCAGAAGAATAACTTTTGTACTCTGAGGCTTAAAACAGGTTCTTAACCCTGCAGGCTACACTGCTGCTGAAGGCTTCTCCAGATGCATTATGTTGGTAGGTAAAACCTATGAACTTCTTGTCCGGAACATCAAGCCCAGCTGGACTCTGTGTGTGTGTTTTTGTGTGGAAGAAATAGAAAAAGAGGGAGAGAGAGAAACAGTTTATATTACATGTAAAAGCAAAAGGCAAAATGTTAATACAATAATGTTGAAGGGAAATTACTGTGCATGGGAAACAAATATAAAAAATTAATTGTAGAAGAGGGGAAGAATTTGACGTTCTTATGGTTTTTGCAGACTTGTACCAAGCTTGTTTAGACCTGGAGCTGAAATTGCATTTTAGTTTCTGTAAGCCACCTGTCTTACCACCTAAATTCATTTCAACTTATAACTGCAAACATTATTTCCATTTCTTTAGAAAAATAACATATTTTTATTGATTGTAATCTAGATCTTTCTGAGGTTAGTTTTTATTTATTGAAAACTGTATTTAAAAAGCTTTTGCAACCTACATGTTGGAAGAATATATGTTTAAAGTCATAAACTTTGTTTCTAGAGTCACAAAAAAGACATCATACATAATTGCAAGATTAACTGGATCATTGCATTCAACAATGAGAAATTACAGAGTATCATTAACATTGAACTACTCTTAAGCAGTTATTTTCATTAAATTTTGTGATAAGTTTGTTAAACATAAAATCAACACGAAATAAATAGCAAATATACTCTATGAGTTTTCAATAAAAAATGATGAGGTGCTCTATGTATGTATTAGGATAGTTCCAGGAATATATTATGCATGTTGTAATACTTTAGACATTCACAGAGTATCATATTCATAATGAAAGCTGAATCAGAAGAGACAAAATCTATAGATATGTTGCATTTCTTTAGCAAAGTTATAAACTGAGGGTTTGACTATGTGTCTTGAAGCTTTATTATTCAAATAGAGGAGTATTTCTTATCTTTCTCACAAACTCATGTCAAAAATGTTAGGAAAACAATAAAGTTACAAAATTGAGAACAACAGAAAAAGGAATTTAAATAATTAAGCTACTTCTAGAAATATGGCATATGTTGCTTTATTTGTACCAACCTTTTTATGAAGTGATCAACTTGACACCACAGACTGCTGAACATCTCCAGCAAAATTAGTCAAGGGATTTGTTAGTCTTCCAGTTTTATGTCTTTGCTACAAGTGACAGCGCACCAGAGGAGCAAGATGGATAAAATAACTACATAATTATATCATGCAAAGTGTGTCAGTGTGTAAATGCTGTCATAAAAAAGGATCAAATTAAGAGTGTACATGTTTTTCAGAGCAAAGAATGAAAGAGCGGAAATTACGATATGAAAAAAAATCCCGCTTTTTTTTTCCAGAGGTTTTAGAAGCAACATAATTGTATTAATTTCTGAAATATGGAAGCCTGGGAAAGTCAAAGGATAGCTACAAATTACATTCTTATGCTAATTGATCTCTTACTTTTACCTCTTTACTTTTTCAAAAATTTTGAAAATAAACACCAAAATTCCATAAAAACCAGTTGAAGTAACTTCTAAAAAATGATATTATCCAGATAGTTTTTGAAAATTATCCAGACATCTTGAAAATAATTTCTATTTGAGAAAAAAAACAAACAAAAAGAAAAGATCAGAGGAAACATCTGTTTTCATTTTTAAAATTTGTAAACATGATTAACAGTTGCCATGAAAAATATGGACTTTTAACACAGAATCTTCTTCCAAGAAAATGATGGGAATTACTATAGTTTCATTTGATATAAAAATCAAATGAAGGTTGCAGTTGTGAATTTATTTGAAGTAAGAAACCGCAAAGGAAATTGAACTGTAGGGGTGCCTTTTGTCTAGATTTCAGTTCACACTTTGCTGATTGTTTCCTCTATTCAAAAACATTAATTTATAGGGCAAAGCCTCTTAAATCTCTACAAGAACGTGTCTATTGCAAGTAGAGGAATAATATAAACAGCTTCTGTGGTGCTGCTCATCAGCCTTTTTGAAGATTTCGTCAGTATTTCAGATGTTTATATCGTCTGGATCTGTTGCGGTGTAGCAGCCCGTCCCTGGGCTGTCTAACGCCAGCCAGAAAGTAGCAGTCAGGAGCCTCCAGCAGTGGGACCTGGTTAATGGGCAAACTCCCCAGTTTAGGGTGACAACAAAGAACCCTCCCAGCCGCCCTTGCACCTCTATGTAGATGTCTCCCTGGGCATTGGATCCTGGTTTCCCCTCCCTTCTTCCCTATACTTGGTTATCTTCCAGAACTTTCTACCTTCCTCAGTGGCCCATTGGCTCTTTGCTCCTTCTTCCCACCTTCCTTATTCCTCATTGGGCCTCGGTGTATTTCCCTGCCTCTGTAACACCCCTTTGGCCCTCAGTTATTGGTTCCCTAGGGTTTCCACGCCCCTCTTCATCCCTGGTTCTTAACCCCTTGTCCACCTCTGTTTGGGGCTCTCTTGGCACCTGCGCTTCCGGACCCTCATCACCCTGTAATAAACCCTGTTCCCATGGAGCTGTGCCGGAGCCCGTCCGCTTCTTTGCTTCTTCCTGCACCGTTGCCACCTGGAAGCTGCCGAGCCCTGTGTGAGCCTCGGCTGCTTCCCCGCTGCGAACAGGTCCAGCAACTCAGGACAGCCCTCCGGGTAACTGGCACTGCCCCCGGAATCCGGGTCGGGGCGAGTGGTGTCACGGATCTACTGCTGTATTTTTCTATTCTAGGTCAGTAAGAAGAGTGGTTCCCAAAGCAGTTCTTAATGAACAGTGAAGTCTCTGAACTCTAACTCAGAGGTCTGACTATGATCGGTCCTTTTACACAAATTACTTTATGCACCTATGTAATTCACATTTTCAAACCAGTTGCCGTCCAAGAACACAGACGACTTTATGAAAACAAACGTTAAATTATTAAATGTCTTGTGTTTTCATAGACTTCTTGCACCTTCCAAATATCTACCCAAAATTGCCCTAACTGCTTTGTCTGGGAAGTTCTATGATGGTGCTGAAATATAATTGTAAATTCCAAGTGAATAACTTCCATGATCATATATTTGTTCAAATTAGAACTAGGGCAGTGTGAATCTGAAAAGCTTGCTTATCTCTCCTTATAGTCACTTGTGATGTGTCATGAAAATTCAGGGATATAATAAGAATTTAGTTGCTTTATTACAATTTCCCATAATCTTATTGGGATGACTGCTGGTAAAATTAGCGTAAAAGTGATTTATTTTTCTTTTAATGTAGCTCATACAGTCCTATTTTGTTTTATTTTTATTTTTTTCACTTCACAGCTATGTTGATAAAAAATGGGTTTAGTGATTTGTAATCCTGAAAAACTTATTGCTTGGAGGGAGAAGCAGTAAATACTGTTATGAATCTTTAGAATTTGCTTGCTTTGAAGTTAAAGGCCTCAGTAAATCCGTGTGAAAGTAGCCAGGACTTCAGGTTTTCACTATATCAAGAATTGCCTAGCCAACAAGCTAGGCAGGACTCTTAGAAATCTATTTCTAGCCTCTTTGGAAAGTTAAAAGTTGAAGTGAGAGTTACTGCTAAGTCAGTCATGTTCAGTTGTCTGTAAGCCACAACTGACTTAATTCTCTGCTTCACTCAGAGCAGATCACATGATCTAACACTACACACTTCTCTCATTGAAGGACTGTGGCACACCTTTATAAAATACATCTTGAACTCTTGTAACAGTTCCCTGACTGAGCTTTCCTTTAGATCTTCAGAAAAGTCTAAGGGGTTGCAAGAACAGTATGTTCAGACTTTAGCTTTTAACAGGGCAAGTGCCAGAGGTATGTGGAGTGCCCAGATTATACCCCAGGTGGTGGTTTTATGAAGCTATTAGGATTATTATGCAGTTGCCATCCTGTATAAGCAGAAATGCAGTACACACTGTGAAAAAGAGAAAACAACTGGGCAAGGGCACAGATATTTTAAAAATCCTGGAGGGAAAAAAAAAAGAAAAATAATTTTGTGAAATGCTTCAGAAATCCTCAAGCTCTGATGATCAGAGCACATACTCAAACAGCAGCTTCTTGACAGACTGTGACAAGCACAAAACCTCTATTTACTGAGTATTGGACCTACTCATTTGAGATACTCACGTGTTAGTGCACAACGTGCAAGAAAGCAGAACAGAAAGCAGTTCCAAGAAGGAAAATTTTATGTTTAATTTTCTGTCAGGGGGATTCTGTAGTCTGTTTCTTTTTTTGGTTTAGGCTGGCAATAGCATCATGTACTACCAGGAGATTCCAGAATATTTACTTTGATTAATGCAGGATCAAGAAAAAGAACAGAAAGAAGGGTGCATTTCTCACATTTGATAGGATTATAACAAAAGCAAGTCTCCTTGTTTATTTTCAGTATCATATGTTTGAGATCACTTTAATTCAACACCTTCAGCTGGGCAAAGCACGTAATAAATAACAACAGAAAAGCCCATTTTATACTTAGAGGCAAAAATTAAAAGTAAAAATTGATTACATAAATTCATGAAAGAATAGACATAACCAATGAAGTCTCATTGATTAAAAATGGGGTTGCACTCACTCTTCGTGTAGCATGACCAGCACTTAACGTATCTAAGTACCTATATATATATAGGTATATATGTATCTTTACATAAAATATACTGTAAAATAAGAGAAGAAAAAAGTTGCAAGTGGCTTGAAGAAGATGTGGAGAGAAAGAAAACATCTTTGGAGATAGATATTTACTTCTACATTGAAAAAAATCATTTAAATACTTTTTCATGCCTTCAGTGTCAGTGACCTGAGAAGAGACAACTAAAAATGAGAGAGAAATCAGCGAATTTAATATACACCAGCTGAACAGGTTTGATCTCTCAGATTTTTAACAGCAACACCTTTAAGTGATCTTAGAAACTCAAGATGACTCAACATCTCCTTGGTAACAGCTTAAACAATTTCCAATCTGTTTGCCTAAAGTATAACTCCTAGATGACCTGAAGTATAGACCTAAATTAACAATTTATTCCTATTTGCAAACTTGAAGGTCAAGGAAAGATATGTATTTTTTTATTATATATTTTTCTGTCTCATGTAATTTGATAACAGCTTACCATTAAGGCTGTGTGGATGTCTCAACATCAAGTCCAAAGGAGAGGGGAGAGGTGAAACTATCCTCGTACAGTGAGTGTGAAATTTGCTCAGAACTGTTGAAGAAATTAGTATCCTTAAAGAAACAGCATTTTGAAGCAGCAATCATCTCATTTCCATCAGCAGGAAAACAAAATCAAAGTCACATGCTTGTTCTGAACCCTCAGAAACTTATGTTTGGCATAACTCAACATTTTCTGGGGTAATCTATCAAGGAATATTTTAATAAAGAGTTTTAATTTTATATCTGGGTTTTCTTGACTACGCATTGTCAAATTGCAATATGATCCCAAATATTATGACAGTAAATTTCCACCAAAGAAATATATTTATTTGCCTAGTGAAAAATTGAAGTAAAAAGAAATCTGCTCAAATAATGTAATTTACATATAATGACAATAAAAACTAAGAAAAAAAAATCTGTATTAAATTCTTATGTCTACTGCTAAAATGTCCAACTGAACTATTGGGTGTCATTTACCTGATTTTTAAAATATTAGATAAATTGCATAATGTTTCCTGCAAACTGCAATTTAAATGACAACTGAAACTGCAGGTCATTTTCCCAAATGTTATAAAGTTTTACATGCAATTGTAACTCCCTCTTCTGAAGTAATAAAGTTACTTTAACAATTATTCTTTGATTTTAAAATGACCTTTTAAAATCATGAAGTTAATGTTAAATCTATTTCCAGTACTGAAATATGAGTTATCATAGGAGTGCTACATAACATAAGATGTTTTCACATTCTGAAAAACTTGAAGATGTTTTGCTTTTTCTAAATTGTATATTTGGTGGACCTGTGTAGAGTCCCAGTAATTAGGGGATTTATTTGTCAGGTGGGAGGCTGAGAGTAAAGACTTTGTTCCAGTCAGCATACAGTTATTTACGCAAAGTGAATCAGGTCTAGCAGGAGTTACACCTTAGCAGAAATAGCAAATACTCTGATAGTGACCTAAACATTGAAGAATGGTAGAACAAGAAACTCAATAATTTTCTTTATCATCCCAAAATTGTGTAAAAATTATTTACACGATTTTCAATTCCACAAAAATCTTAAGATTTTTCCCCTGCTTTTTCTATGTTAACCCAAATTCTAGCCTGAGCTTACTAAAGACAGAAAGGTATGTTATTAGGAGAAGCTTTAATTCCTAATGTAGCATATAATATAATACTTTGAAAAAAACAATCACATAACAGTTCCCAGGACCAGGAAGTACCATGTTTCACTACAGCCTTTACAGAAATGAGAAAATATGGCTCTACAAATGCAGAACTGTTCTTCCAGACTGGAACTATGGTACTTTGAGGTTTTCCCTTCTTTTCAAAAACGTCGTGTGGACAGCCTTTGAGGATTCTGTGAAACTTATCTAGGATTTGCAAATTTTTGGCTCCTCTTAGGCTGGTATTAATCTGCTGCAGGTCATTCAACTGCCACAACTTTTCAAATCTCAGGAATGTTCATATCTCCTTGTCAGGAAGTGACAATTCTATCATTTCCTGGTAATGTCTTTAAATTTAAACTGGAACATACTGTGTACACAGCCAGTTTTCTACATCTCAATCAAAATAACTGTGACTGTGTGTACAGTAACTGTGTACATCTGTATGTAACTTATGTACAGTAAATCTTGTCACAGCTCTGCCAGAAATCAGAAAATAACAATTTCCTTCTGACCAAAGTTTATAAGCCAAAATAACATCTGTGTTTGTGTCACTCCAACATTTAACAGCATTTTCACTCCATTAATTTTGATGTAAGAAAATGTTCTCTTTTAGTCGAATTCTTCTGATGACTGAAATGGTTTAAGCTGTAGAGCATTTCTGAGAGTCTTTTAAGACTATGAAAAATATTTGAATAATAATAAGAGGTCTGAAGTAGTTCATTTTTGTCAAAAACTGCTGAATTATAATTTTATTTTTTAATTGTGGAAAAAAATAGAAATTCCTTTTAAGCTTTTATTGAGACAGACCTTGAGGTAGGACTCTTTTCTTTCTGCTTATACCAGATGCTTATTTCTTGTACAAAGGAATTAATTTTTCATGAAAATTATTTTTTTTTACATAGCTTTTATTGTTTCTTTTGCTTCATTATCCTTGTAGCATCCAGCTGTGCTATTCACATACAGAATATTTTTTCTCAAAGCACTGTGCAGGTATAGAGCACAAAGAGATCTGTAGACTTCATTAAAGTCTTAATTTTTTCAAACTTTATAGAGAAAACAGAACAAATATTCAATAAAATGATACAAAGGAGTACAAGGAAAACTGAGACAGTGGTGGTTAAGAGAATAGGCTGCAGCAAAGGAAAAGTTCATGGAAGACTTCAGAAGATAAATATTAATTATTTTGATGGTACTATCCAAGCCATGACAGAGAGCACAAAAATACTGGTTTGAAAATATATTTCTTGCAAGGGATGATGACAGTTTGTATTATAGGTGGCCAGTTAACTTAATTAAGGCAAAGAAAAGATTAGCAATGGGTTAGATCAAACTTTTTTCTCAGGTTTAAAATCTTCTTTGGAGTAAAATTTACCGGTTTATAGATTATCAGTGCTGAAATACTTACTACAGTATGATGTACATAATTATTTTGATGGTGTCAGAAACTGAAAGGAATTTCTTTCAATACATAATTTCCTTAGGAAGATGTAAATTCCTACCAGCTATTTCCTGTAGATTTCCACCAACAGTGTATAGAGTGAGGAATACCTTTCCAAAAAGTAAGTCAGAAAATATGAGTTAGGAGCCAATTTACTTCATTTATTTATACAGAGGCCCTAAAATAGGATGCCATATTCATGATGGACATCAAAATGAGTGAGATTTTGAGAGAGATAGCACTTATGCTATGTGAAGAAGAAGAAACTCTTAAATCATTGACCTAGAAGCCATATTTCCTGACATCCTGTCTGGAACTGTAAATTCAACTCTAGCTGATTAAAAAGAAGGAAGGCCCAAACTTTTCTTTGGTCATGGTTTTTGCTTTGAGCAGTGGTCTGAAAAGGAAAGACTATAAAAAGGAACAAACTCACTTATTTAGGTGCTGTGTTATTTCATGCTATCTATTTTAGTATTTGGGCTATCATTCATTTATTTTTATTCCAAACTTCATGATAATGTTTGAGATTATAAAATACCTGCAATGCACTTTAGAAATATTAATTATGTTCAGACTGATTGTGTACAAAGAGGTTTGCTAATGCAATAGAAAAATAGTTAATACAGGGAATCACTGATTGAGTTTTGTATGCATTTTCAGAAGTAATGGAAACCCGTATTCCCTTAAAAGATTAAGATTCTGATTTAAATAGGCACATACTGGGCTTCTATAAGCATCAGAAGTTGTTGTCCTTAATTCATAAATACATACTTAGATTTTCCTAATCTATATTATAAATTCTGTGTAGGATAATATGTGCTACAGGAAGATGTGGTCTGTCAAATCATTGTAAAATGGAATTAATGATGTTGAATACTATAGTTGACGTTTGAGCTCTTTTTATCAGAACATATATGTGAATAACTTTTAATTTCAGACCTAGACAGTTGTACAAGGAGTTACTGGCAAAATCAGGATGTGAAGTTATACAGCTTATCCTTTGTGGGAGGAATTTTCAATGGATTTAAGGAAACACTCCGGCCTCTAACTGCATAGAAGGCATTTTTCATGGACGAATACAAGCTTAAGCATCCCTATACGACGTTGATTGGTTTCAAGAAGGTAAGTGCAGCAAAGTAGTTTCAGTCTAACGAGTAGAAGATGAAAGCATGAACAGCTGGAGAGTCTAAACCAGCGCACGGTATCTTAAAGGGGTAAAGTACCCCATTCTGGAGTCTAATTTCTTGAACAAGGCAGCAAAAAAGTAAGAAATATTTTTTATCATCTTTATACTGGAGAAAGTAAGGAGCAATTAGGAATTACCTGTCCATTACATATGAGGAAGTGCATGACAGAGGATGGAACTAAAGACAGATTAAGTCCCAGTTTAGTGCATTAACCAGAGTAATTTCTACAGCAACTATTCAAAACAATTTTCTTCCTGAAAGAATCCCTCACTTTATAAATAGAAATCATAATTTAGACCAATAAATACTTTCTTATACCACTGTGTGCAATTGAGCAGAGAGATAGAAAAGCCATTGAGGAAATAAATGTCACTACAAAACAAAGTACATAACAATTCTCAATTCCTAGTGCACTGTTCAGACAACTTCAAAACTCCAATAGTTGCTGCTGCTAAAACATCGATTAATGCTTTCCCAACTTAATCATCTGTTCAAAATGCCCAGTTAAAAAATGCATTTCTGTTTCAGTGGTATGAGACTCAACATCTTCCAGAGGGACAGCATAGTAGGGCATAAGCTATACAAGGGGAAGTGCAAAGTCATGTTCCTGGGGCAGAATATCCCCATTCACCAGTGCATGCTGGAGGTGGACCAGGATAAGCAACTTTGCAGAAAATATCCTGAGGTCCTGTTGGACACCAAGTTAACTGTGAACCAGCAATTTGTCCTTGTAGCAAAGACTAAAACTATCCCAGGAGGCATTAGAAGGAGTGTTGCCAGCAGGATAAGGGGATGATCCTTTCCCTTCATTCAACATTGGTGAGACCAGGAGTACTATGTCCAGTTCTGGGCTTCTCGGAACAAGAGAGATGTGGACATACTGAAAAGAATCCAGCCATGAAGGTCCGCAAAGAGTGACAAAAATGGTAAAGAGGTTGGAACATCTATCATAGAGGAACAGGCTGAGAACATTTAGCCCAGAGAAAAGAAGGCTCAAAGGGGTAACTCATCCAGGTATAAAAATATCTAAGGGGAAAATGAAAAGATGATAGAGTTAGGCTCTTTTCAGTGGTGTCCAGAGACGGGACAACAAGCAAGGTGAACAAACTGAAACACAGGACATTCCATCTGAACATCAGGAAACACTTTTTTTCTGTAAGGGTGACTGAGCATTGGTACAAGTTGCCCTGGGAGGCTGTAGGATATCCTTTGTTAGAGATACTTAGAAGCCACCCGGACATCGTCCTGGGCTGCCTGCTGTACACAGCCCTGCTGGAGCAGGGACATTGGACCAGATGACTTCCAGAAGTCGGTTTCAACCTGAACCAATCTGTCATTATGTGTTTCAGGTAAACTTATGGCTTTTACTGTGACTAAGGTGAAAAAAACAAAAAACATATCAGAGTCCTGTATTTTATTAACATGGCAAAACACTGTTTACAGCAATAAATATGAGCATTAATAGTCAAATCTACTCCTCAGAACCAGACCGGGCTGGATCCACATTCTCACCTTTTCTTTGTGGTTGTGAGGGATGCTGGAACAGAAACTATTTTTTTATATTTTCCAAGATTCTGTGAACCTAAAATTTTATATAAACCCAAGGGAGAGATACAGCAAGGTCATGCTGACACTCGTATCAGCAGGTTTACTACTGCTGTAATCAGCACTCCTCAGAAACATTCTGTGGAAGAGCCTTGCTATGATAGAGCAGTCTCCATTTTTCAAAATTCAGGTCTCCCTTAACTGGAAAGAGTTCTGTGCTCAGGTGGGATCATATTTGCTTCAGAAACTTAGGTACTAAGTTGGTTTCAGACTCCTGTATATATACAAATTGCACTCCAAGTACTCTTTAAAATAAACTCATAACTATTGCCTAGTTTCCTCTACTCCATTGCCAGATATTACATGACAGAAATTCATTGACTGTTCCAAGGAACCATTTTTATCTTTCTAAATTTGTGTAAGGAAACCTACAGTATCCTGTTTCACGTAATGGTGTTCAGGAATGACTAACCTTGCCTGACACTTTATGTAGTTATTTATTTGTCTATCTATCAGGAAATATCTTTGTTCATTTAATCTGGAAGCAGATATTATCACAATAACTACAGGAACAACATCTAAGCCTTTAACATCGCTCTCAATCTGATATTCTCTTATAGCTACTTTCCTATGCATGTAGGGGGTTTTTGCATGGAAAAAGGCCAATGGAAGAAGATATGAATGCGAATATGTTTTGAATGTGTACATGTATGCAGCTAACTGTAATCTTGAAAATGGTTTTAATCAGCCTGAAAAACAAGAAAGGACAATATGTGCCAAATTCTGCTGGTTCGTAATGCTATATGTAAAATTGCTACAGGAAAGACAAAGGACAACAGAAGACCATTATTTGTGGAACAAACTGAGGTCTTATTATTCTCTTTAAAAAAATACTTTGAAAGCAAATTTAGGTTGGTGAAAGACACAAAAAGAATGAAGAAGGTTATAATGAAGAAATCCTGTTCTACCTCTGATCAAGGTATGTGTTATACAGATAGAATGTAGTCCTTTATGAAAGCCACATAATTTAAAGAAGTAAGACTGCCACAAGAGGAGTAGCTTGCTTTACTGCGTATCAGCTCATTTTGAAAGAGAATGCTTCATTAGAAATATAAGTAAAGTTTAAACATTTTGTTTCTGATCCCCATATTCATAGTCATATCTGTTAGGAGACATGGAACACTTTTACTATTTTTCATTCTTCCTAGTGCTTCAGATCATAGTTGCATATGAATAAACTGTTTTGTAATCTACTCTGGTCATTGAAAACATACATTCTAAATAAGGAGTTTAATGTACTGCAAAGGAAGAATCTTGTATTCAGATAAAGTTGGAACTCTATACACCTCTTTTAGAGGGTATTTTTCAGGTTTCCAGTCACGTAGGAAGGACATCTCTTTAGGTTAAGCAACTTTATATTTTTCCACTTGTGCTCTGTGGACTAACATAGACGTAAATCTAGCATGCAAACAAATAGGAAAGAAAAGCAGGAAATCCTCTGATGTTATTATCCCTCCATGTACAAAGCCCACTATGAAAACCACACATCACTTAAAATTCATTGCTCACTGAGCGCCTCAGAGAGATTTGATCCTGGCCTTATAAAAGCTGCTCTTACAGCTTTGTGTGCCTAATTCCTAAGCTATCCATATAACGAATGTGAGAGGAAGGGATAGTGTCACACTAAAAACAGCTTTTCTCTGTTAGACGAGAACAATTTCCTCCTCACTATATCACACAGGTGATTTTCTTAACATAATCCATGAGAAGTATTTATACTTTCAGATGAATGTCTGAACTACTGCATTGCTGAAACCTTGGCTTTGCTTGTCAATTTTTGTTTGGAGTTATAGGGTGGATATTTTTTCATGGACATATCATGGTATGAAATGGTAGCAGCTGCCACATTTTTTCATCATTATGCACCATATATAATAATTTACACAGAATTAAAATCACTAGTAATTACTGCCAAACATACGTGCCCATTTCAAGGTCCCTTATCATAGTATAAAAGACAACAAAGCAGTGGAATAGCAGCAGGATCACTGTCCTATGCATAAAATGTACTTGAGTTTTCAGATGAGTTGTTTTAAAATTCATGTATATTTTGACCCTGAACCATGGAGTCATTAACAATGAAAATCTTAAAAGCACAAGTCAGCTTATCTTAACAATGAACATACTTTTTTACTGGAAGCAGCAGTAAGAGAAGACTAAGCTGTATGTCTCTCTGATCCCTGCTGGTTTATGATTTTTAGAGCTTTACTAATGCAGAAAAATTTCATACAATTGCTTTAATTGTGTGACTAGTAACCACCGTGCAGTTCCTTTGGATAAAAACTCCTCATTGCATTCCAGTCAGTATTTAACAAAAGAAAAGATCACAACTAATGGCTGCATAGTCACACATATCTTTGTTTTAAAGTGATTTTCCCTGAATACAAACAACCTTTAATTTTCACCTCTAGATAAAATTTAAAATCTCTCTCTTAGACCTTTCGAAGTAAGGTATTTTGCTAGTTTACAAAACTAATCAGTATAATGATCCTCTATTTATGCACCATCCTTAATCTCAGTGTCCCTAAGTATTAAAGAATATTCCTTAGATTTTATAAAACACTTGTAAAGGAGGTTATTTCTGGGTCAAATCTGCCTGTGCAGCTACACAGCTCCTGGGAGTTCATTCATCTTCACAAGCTGTGCAATCACAGAAGCTGCCTGTAATTGCAGAGGCTGTGTCTTAACTCACAGAAACAGAAGCCTCTTCTAGACAGCCTCTGTATTCGATAATAACTAAGAAAAATAAGAAATAAAAACAAAGAACATAAATCAGTGCATAATTTTAAATTCCTCTGATTCTTAGAGATAGCCCAAATCTCCCTATATTCCTGTTAAAAATTTGGGGGAGAATTTTAGAAAGCATCAGCAGAGTAAAATACTCAGTTCAGAAATGACTTGGGTAACCTGAAGAAGCTACTTTTCCCACCTTAAGCTTACTAAAATGTGCTTAATACAAACAGCATATGAAGATAAGCTTTGTGTACAAGGAAAACAGAAAAACTTCTAGTTGTCCTTTTTTTTCTCTTCATACAGTATTGATTTTCATTTCTTATTGGCTTGTTCAAGAAGTGAATTCTGAATCTGCAAAAAATATCTGAACATGTAATTATTTTTTCTTATGTGTGAAATCAGATTTATACAAGAATATTTCCTAGTCTGGGAGTTAATCTTAGATGAATTATAAGAAGAATGAAAAGTAAAGGTTTTGGAAAATTTTAAGTTCAAGTGAACAGATGAGATGAAAATACTTTACTTGTATTGTCAGGAAAAGAACTCCCCCTGTAACATTTAGCAGTTTCAATTTTCCAGATCAGACTGGTAAAGCAAATAAGCTGTGCACTCTCACTCTCATCTTTGTGCTTTAGCTCCTACAGGTTGTGTATCATGTGCATAGGATGGGTGCAAAGAGTTTAGGGAAAAGGCCTATGCTTGATGATGACTTGTGAAGATGATGACTGGTTGAAAAAGACTAAAAGGAATGTTTTAATATATTCTATAATATGTTATATAATACAGATTGCACATTTTTATGTACACAATATATCTTATAGATTCATAAAATGATAGAATCATTTAGGTTGAAAAAGACCTTTATGATCAAATCCAGCTGCAGATGTAGCCCTGCCAAGTCCACCATTAAACCACATCTACATGTTTTTTAAATATCTCCAGGGCTTGTGACTCTACCACTTCCCTGGGCAGACTATTCCAATGCCTGACAACGCTTTCAAGGAAGAAATTTTTCCTAATATCCAATCTAATCCTCCCCATAGGCCATTTCCTCTTGTCCTATCACTTGTTACTTGGGAGGAGAGAGTGACCCCCACCTGGCTACAACCTCCTTTCTGTTAGTTGTAGAGAGTGGAAAGATCTCACCTCAGCTTCCTTTTCTCCAGGCCGCACAACCCCAGCTCCCTCAGCCACTTCTCACAAGCCAGGCACTGGCCTTCTTGGCCACCTGAGCATATGCTGGCTCATGTTCAGCCAGTGGTTGCCCAGCATCCCCAGTTCCTTTTCTGCTGGGCAGCTTTCCAGCCACTTTGCCCCGAGTCTATCAAGATATCTCGATTTCTTAAATCTGAGTTTTGCTTTAGCCCTATGGAAATTGGAAATACAAGCTATACTTAACTCCATAAGCAACTTCCAGTCCTCCAGAGCATATTCAGTCACAGAGCAGTTGGAAGGCATTTCTTCTGGCAATGTAGACTAAAGACTCAGAACGGTGAATGTCAAGTGCCAATGAACAAAAGTAAAAGCAGCAGTACAACAGCCCAGAGCAGTGATTCTGCTTCTGGATGAACTCCAAGTGCCTTGCTGAGTCGAGCATCAGAAAAGTTTTTCAAACCAGACTTGCCTTCATGCTGTGGGGAATGCTTTACATATAAATTCCTTGAAATTAAAGCCATTAACTTTTTAAAAGTTTGAATACTTTCTTTACCCTCTCTGTTAATTATCAGGGTTTTGTTCTTCCTCACACACCCACATGATCTCTCTCTGTGATCCTGCAATGAATTCATCGTGTTGACATTTTGACAGTTCAGTTATCTCCAAGCAGTAGACTACTATGTCATAAACATAGTGTTTTGGTTTTGCTGAAGAATAAAGAATAAAGTGGAAAGAGAAAGAACATTTTTATTCAAAAGCAAATGTCAACAACAGTGACAGAGGGAAAAAAGAACATTTCTGGCACAGAAAATTAGTCAAAGAACCACTATCTTTTATCTTCCTAACTTTTGATATATTTTTCCACAGATACAGATGTACAAACATTAGTGAAATTCCTTTATCACCATGTTCCATTTTTCTCGTTATCTTGCTGATTTTACTCAAAAGAAAACAATTTTTCAACAAGTGCTTATTTTATAAAAAAAAATTATCAAATTTTCTCATGTGTTTGACCACTTAGTATAAACTCTAAGACCAAACAGTAAAAAACAATATTCTTCTATCTTCATATCATGGCATAGTTTCCAAATTGCTTCTGTGACTCTGATGAAATCCACAGGCCTTCATCATTCCATTCATCATTCCTTGCAAATTTGTTAATATTCAAAGTTATTTTGTAGCTAATGAAAAAAACCAAATTCATATTTCCTACACAAAATGTTTATGAAAAGAATTTTTGACACAATTCTTAACCTTAAGAAGTTATTAGTCGGTTTACTTTTTAAAGAGAAATAAACAAACCTTGCATCCTTGTATGAAATCATAGAATGGTTTGGGTTGGAAGGGACCTTAAAGATCATCTAGTTCCAACTCCCCTGCCATGGGAGGGGCATGTTCATCCAACCTGGCTGTGGACATTAGAGGGATGGAGCAAATGCAACGTTTTTGGGCAACCTGTTCCTGTGCTCACCGCAGTAAAGAAGTTCTTCCTAACATTTAATCTAAACCTTTCGTCTCTCAGTTTGAAGCCATTCCCCTTTGTCCTATCACTCCATGTCCTTGTCAAAAGTACCTCTCCAGCTCTCCTGCAGGCCCCGTTTAGGTGCTGGAATATGATATAAGGTCTACCCAGAGTCTCCCTTTCTCCAAGCTGAACAACCCAACTCTCAGCTTGTCCTCATAGGAGAGGTGCTCCAGCCCTCTGATCATCTTCATGTCCTTCCTCTGCAGTCACTCCAAAAGACTGATGTCCTTCCTGAGTTATGCTTCCCCTTTTCCAATCAGTGGGAACTTCAGTGAACTGCCATGATTTCTAAAAAATGATTGATTGTGGCATAGCCACTTTCTACACCAGCTCCCTCATGACCGACCCATGGATGCATTTCATTAGGTCCAAAGGACTTGTGCACCTTCAGGTTCCTTAGATGGCCTTGAACCTGATTGTCTTCTACAGCAGGAGTCCTTTTTCCTTCCCTATATTGCCTTGCTTTCTGTGGCTGGAGTATGTGGTGGTGAAGGCAAAGGCAGAAAAGTCGATGAGTATCTCAGCCTTCTTGATGTCCCATCCATCCTTCCTTTTGGCAGTCCAAAAAGCAATTAATTTTATAAGCTACTGTTACAGGTTATTGTTTTCTGTAGAAGGGAGCAAATTTTCTTTTCATTTTTTTTCCCTCACTATGTTCATGTTTTGGGTTTTCTTCAGATATTTTTATAATCAATATATTTAATTATAATATTATTACATTAATTTAAAAGAATTAATTTAATTAATTTAATTCTATATTAAACAATATGTTTAATTATAGTCAATAGTATTTCTATTTAATAAAATTTAGTATTTTGTGTTTAATATTTTATAATGTTTTCTTCAATATTTTGATACTTAGCAGAACCATTTTTTCGTATAGGTATCTAATGCAACATATGTGATATCAATATTCATAGATGATTGTAGTGGAATAAGAAATTCACTAGATGCCAGAGTGTGTTAACTTTAACTGTGTGCCTTGGCAGCCACGAGGCCCAACCATATCCTGGACCTCAATTCGAATCCTGTGTGCAGTTTCGGGCACAGCAATATAAGGTTATAAAACTATTACAGGACATTCAAAGGAGGGCAACAAAGATAGTAAAGGGTCTAGAGGGGAATTGACTGAGGTTACTTGGCTTGTTCACCCTAGAGAAGAGGAGACTGAGCGGCGACCTCATTGCAGTGGTCACAGCACCAAGCCTGACAGAATTCAAGAAGTATTTGGACAATGCTGCCGGGTACATGGTGTGACTCTTGAGGTGTCCTGTGCAGGACCAGGAGTTAGACTTAGATGATCCTCGTGAGTCCCTTCCAACTCAGGATATTCTATGATTCTTGGACTTTGAATCAGTTTCCCAGAGGGCTGGTGTGTAGAACTCAGTTCAGTTTAAACTGTAATTTTAAATAAAGTTCTGTGAATCTCCTGGATTTTCAAACACTTGAAAAAAAAAAAAGAAATTGTTTATAAAGGTTTATTCCCAGACTCATTCCAGATGCTTAAATTACTGGTGTAACACTTATAAAATAAACTAATGCAAAATTTAAATGCATTTTTCCATTAGACATAAAAAGGAAAGTGTTTTCCCACTTCTGCTTATTTTCAAAGGGTATCTTTCCTGTGTCTAACCAACACTTTTATTTCTGTGATAGACCGCTTATGCAAGAACTTCTGCTTCTAAACCCATGTCTACAACAAAAAAAGTCATAAACTCTCAAATATAGACATTCTTTTTAGAACTGTAAATGACATTCTGACTTAAGTATAAATACTAAAAGACAGCTCTAGAAAATTTTCAGAAATCAGAAAATCTGAGATACTTGGAAAATATTTATCCTCACCTGTAAATCTTCACCAATTTTGCATTCAGAGTATCCCATTCTGGGTATTTTAGTCATAGGTAAGTATAAGGTTGGTTCTGTAGATATCAGTTGGTTCTGTAAAATGTATTTTATGTTAAAGGACAATGTCTATTTATATTTGAGACATTTGACTTGTTCTGTTTAAATCAAAATGCTCAGTTTGGTTTGTTTGTGGCAAGTCAGTCCTAACTTTGAAATTATATGACAATGCTTTCTTTTCTTTTATTTTCTCGCAACAAGTAACATTTTTAGACTTCTAATCTCTGGATTTAATATGTCATATAAATTCTTTTTTACTTTTACTAGAATGTAAGGCACTACCATCATGGTAACTGCAATGCTTAGCTGATGTGAAAAGCATGTTGTATTTTTCTGGTTTTTTAATCCACACTTCAAGAAAATCTTACTTATTCAGAGTACCAGTTCAAATTGCTAGAGTTTAGTAGACTCTTAATCTGTGTAAACCTGAGAAGATTGCTGACTCTTGCTGTTCCAAAAAAAAAAACGTTTTGGAGGAACCCAATGCATTTAAATATCAGGTTCTTAAGGTCTTATGCGTATTCAGTATTCAGATCAACAAAAATTTTGTCCACAGTTGAGAATGTAACAAATACCATAAAAATCTGTAAAAAACGCCTGTATGACAATAATCCAGATCCTTATCAAGAACAGAGATGTTTTCAACAACCCTGTTTCCCAAAGCAATGACATACCTCCAAAGTCTTGTGAACTTCCTCTGGAATAAAAAAAGCCCCAATAAACCAAAACCAGAAACAGCAACAACAGAAAGCCCACAACCTTGATCCAATAAACATTAATTTAAAAGTGGTTTCAGGGTATAATCAGCAGCATGACTCCAGTGAAGAATGTGTGTATCATGTTTGAAGGAAGTATGACTGAGAATATATAGTAGCTTTCTTATGATAGAGCAGCTTAACTTGATTATCTCCCTGGCAAGTGCCTTTAAAAAAATACATGTAGACTTCACAGTGAAATCAACACAGGTGGAATGATATAATCAAGATCTTTTTAATTTCATGAGACAATTTGGGTTTTGTTTTTGTCAACTAGTTCTTTTTACTTTTTGGATTGAATCATGGGATGTTTCTACCTTGTAGCCCTTCAAAAATGAAACAAAATAAACAAAACAAACAAAAAAAATGCCCCCCTCCTATCCTCTAAGCTCTTCTCTCTCAGCTCAGTTTCTGTCATATGATGCAGCACAGGTCAATATTATATCTCATTCTGAAAAGTTTCTCTGAAATTAATTGAAACTTAAATTAGCATACTTTATTTTTTATAGCTTTATATTCTACATTGAAAATTTATCAATTTAAAAACAGGATATTGGGTGGAAATTTATAACTTTTATGATGTCCTGATGATGATCATCAGTCCTCCAAGAAACGTAAAACAAGCTAGCAATAAATGCTGAATGTTCCACTTATATTTCTCTGCAATAGGTTTTTGAGTGGCAAGTGTCTTTGAAAAAAGATAAAAGATTTTTTAGAAACCTGACTCACTAAAATCAACAGTTCAGTGAATGGCTTTGGAATAGGCTCTACAGTAGCCTTCACAGTGATGTTTTAATCCATGAATGGTACTCATTGAAATGCCAATAATCCTGTAAAATAACCATTACTTTCCCTTTCAAAATATTTAAGGAGGAATACATTTTCCCCCAGAAATTTTCCCCCAGTTATTAATAGGTTTCATAATTCATTAAGAACAATAGATTCTCCAAATATCATCAAAACAAAACTCGTATGCTTGCAAGATTTGCAGCATTTCACATCAAAGCTGTTTTACTGAACAAATGCACCTATCGTAGTTTAACATTTAAAAAAAAGAGAGAAATACATTCTAGTCAAAGTGTGACTAGTAACCACTAACAGAGTAGCTGTTTTATCAGCTTATAGGAAAAGTTAGGTTTAAAATTATACGAAAAAAATTACTTGAAGTGTCTACCTAACACCATTAAAAATTGTCACCATCCTTATATGTCCATTACATTTTTCTATTAACTCTCCTCTAAGATATTACTAAATATCTCCTATAATGTTTTTTAGTTCTTCAGAAAAAAGACACTGTTAATTCAAGAAGAGAAATCATTGAGAAACATGGGATAATGCAATCCCTTTTCTTTATTAAGCCTGATGTGTATACAAGCCCTTACTTCTATCATAGGCAAGCAAATGAACTGTTCTTGGAGGGACATAGGAGGAGGTATAGTGAAAAGTGAAAGATTTAGTCTCCATTAAACTCAAGAATAAAACTACTGTTGAGCAAAGCCAAGAATTTCACCCATACTGAGGAGTGAAATTCAAATTCAAGGAGAGTTTAATTCAGACATGTCACTGCTTGTCTTGAATACCTTACTAGGGATCAATGACTTTTCCCAGCCAGAAAAGACTTGTTTCAGAAAATTTTTTATCCTCTATGGCACAGGCTGATTGTTCAGGTTTAGATATTGGCTCTACCACAAGCTCTGTCTCCATATTGTCAAGATTTCTCAGGCTGTTAATCAGTAAATATTCTCCATCCGTTAGTGAGGCAATTTACATTTTTACTTCAGTTTGGACTTTGTGAGCTAATTCCAGGGAAAGAAATGCAGGCCTAGAGATTCTAGGTTGTGACTGAGTTCTTCTGTTAAACTGGCAACACAAGTAGCTTGAGCCACATACCTTTGCAAACCTGAGCTTTGCAACCCTTTGTACCCTTAGCATCTTCCCCTAAACCCCAGCTACCAGATCTGGCACTGATGTGGCCTTGGGATCTGAGGTGAAACAGCTTCTTTGTGTTTCAATTCCCTGTGCTATGGTGCAGAACAACAGCACTTTTGCAGTTTCTAGGAGTGATGCTAGAATCCCACAGTATCGGAAGTCTTTCTATGCTAAAATATTGTGCTAGAGAGAACCACGAATATGAAGTCCCTTAGCAAGAATGAGAACCACAGGAGTCATAGACACTGCTGTGAGAGTGGATATTGGAGACTAGAAATGAATAATTTCCACTTCTCTGGCTATCCCTAGGGACAGGACTTATTTATGTAGTGTGGCAAGGAACTTTCTTTGACTCAGCAAGTCTACTGCTTAAGACACAAAAAAAGGCAAAACTTAAAAAGATACAAATAAGCAAAAATAGCATTTTCGGTCTTCAAAATGTTTGGTTGGTTGGGTTTTTTTTCATTTTGTTCACTATAACAGTCATGTCTGCAGTGCTGGTAAAAGATAAAAGGATGTGGAACAAGTTCAAACCACAGGTACATAATAGTTTACTAACTGATCAGCAGTGAAACAAAATGGAATAAAAATGCTCAGCAAAGATGTATGCGTATGCCAACACCAGTTTTGAATACCTTATATCCTGTCATGACCAATAAATTTTTTATACCATATCTTACCATCATTAGCCCCAAATACTTCCTAACAGCTAGAACTGAGGTTAAGCATGTTAATATTTAGCAAATTGATTTGTACTGTTGTCATTCATTTACAAGCTAGGATTATACAATTAGACTTCTTAAACTAATGAAGTTTGTGTGAATTTATAAGCATATAGAGATATATATAATTTTTAAAATAATATCTTGTTTTCAAATAACTAAGACAAAATCTAAGCTGAAGTCTTGAATTACTCAAATGCTCCTGAATAAGGAATATATCTGAAATGTGTGTGAACTGCTCTCAGAAAATCAAGGAATATACCATTTTGAGATTTGTTTGCTTAGGTCCACTGAAAAGCCACACATAATATTTATCTTAGTGTAACTCTTGGACATCTGTTCTTGGTTTCTCTGGTGCCCCAGGAAAGTAATAGATAAATCACCAGAGACACCAGAGAAAACATAAAAGGTAAAGATTTCATTCTTCAAAAATAGCCTTAAAGAAGAAAAGCCACTACTTGGTCCCACTCCCTAAAATGCCTAAACCAGATAATTTCAAGCCTTTCATTTTTTAAGTTGAGAGACTTATAAGGTAGTTTTTACAACTCATAATTAAATCACCTGTACTAAAAGTAAAAATTGAAGGAAGACGTGTAAAACTTACTTTATCATTAAATATGATTTCATATCAGTTTATGACTTATTTTTGCTTGTGATGTTTCATGTATTTATTGAATGAGCACATATCTATTTAATCAAATTGCAAATACACTGCACTTGGAAGAAAAAAATGGTGTGACTAGAGAGACATTGTCAATCAGAAATCTTACATGCATGCAGTTGGAAGAGCTTGTACATAGACTCTAGTCTATTACCTTTCTCTAGGATGACACCTAGATTATTTATGAAACATTTGTTACGCTGTTTCCAGAAAACATATATTTCACAATGGTTTCCTTTTTGTCCAGTAAGACATGTGGCTGTCAGTGAAGTAAATTTCTTTTAACTTATTTCAATTATCCTTATTGACTAAGAATCTATGTAAAAGTATAACATTTGAATACATCATAGAACTCTGCTTTTGTTTCTGTATAATCTGTTTAATGCAGACCTATAGTCCTTTATCAACTGATATTTTGGAAGCAGTGCTCAAAAATATTGTTATAAAACTTAGGTTAATTTTCAAAAATTGTCCATAGTAACTTAGTAATTTTGGTTAAGTTTCTCAGCCAATGCTGAACCTATGCTGTTGTAGTCATTCTTCTAAAAAAATCTTTGTTTTACTACTAGTAGAGGTAATAAGTCTATAGAAGTCACCATCATGATAGGAGCTTTACCTTATCTTCAGTCTCCTCATTGATTTCTCTACAAAGAGGAAATGAAGTGATATACAATTTAACTAATATGTATTATTTTTGATCTAACCGGGAGATTCACAACAAATTCTACCCAGTAGATTCTGTTAGCTTATATGATTAAATGCTAATTTTGCCCAGAGAGATCTCTTTACCCCGAGTCAGAGACATGAGTCCCTGTTCCCTTGTCCCCTGGCGCTATCCCAGGAAAGCAGCATGAGCCCTATGGGCTTAGTGAGTCCCAGCATTATGAGTCCACAGGGGCAGCTCCCTGATCTGGGAGACAGCACTCACTGTGCCAAGAAAGAGTGTTGTGGGACTGCACGAGATAATGAAATGTTCAGAGGAGGAGCCAAAGATGGGGCAAGGGAGGGATCAAAGCAGTTAGAAAAGCAGGAAAATAGAAGAATAAGGAGATAAAATAGGCTGGTATTGTGTAAGAAGAAAATCCATGCTTGTCTAGCCGTGGCCTGTTCCTGGTCAATGAGTCAATTCTCTGTTCCAAATAGACTGCCTTTCTATTGACTTTCCTGAGTGAAGACTCTATTGGGCATACATGTGCACATGTGGATGTCTCAGTGCAGCAGCTGGAGAGGTCAGAGGGTCTTTGTGTCTGTGATGCCAGAAGCAGAAGAGACAGGAACATGTGCACACTGTACACGACTGTGCATGTAGGTGCCTGCAATTTCCTAGAGAACTTCAGGTGGACTAGATAATGAGTGGAATAAAAATTATGGGAATCAGGTATCAGAGGTGCCATAAGCTTACTCAAATACGGGAGAGTTCAGAGGTGTTGAGACTGACTACTGGAGAGACAGTTGGTCCAATCTAGCTGCTGAGATTAGGGGATCTCAGGGAGGGCTATGAGCAAGACCAGAGATGTAAACCACCTACTTGTGAGTTCTGCTCATGCAGAGTGCATGTTTGGGCATGAGGCAAAGGGGGAAATGCAGGGACTCATGGGCCAGCTACTAGATAGACTGTCTAAGATTTGTTACTGGAGGAAATTAGGCAGTCATGTGTCTGCATCCATGGGATCAGGGTTTTGTGTTTATGTGTAGGTATCAGTAACTGGAATGGGGCTGTGAATGGTAATGGGGGTTCATGTGTTGATGTGCTGGCCATGCACTAGCCTAGGATCCAGAGATAACCACTGTTTATACATGTGTATAATTTCCACTGGTGTTTTTCCTTGATCAGCCAGGAGGGGAACAGGATCAGGCCATTTCTGCTTGTTGTATTTGAGTTAGTACGGTGTGGTTCATATCTGTATTGATCTATATGTATTGAACCATGCAAATATATACATGCAGAGGGAGAGAGCATACATATTTAAAATACAGGCTCAGCCCCACTGCTGACTGGACATAAGGTTATCAAGTTGCAACAGCCTTGCCTCTGTTGGGCTGGAAAACTTTGCAGTTTCTAAAAGACTCACCTTTAGAGAGTGAGATAAAAAGGTGTTAAAATCTGCATGGACAAAACAGAGCTGATTACTCAGCAGCACAAATACACTTCATTGATACAAATAGCTATCCACAGCTTGTTGCAGATTTATACCAAAGAGTATAAATAAATAAAAAATTAAAAAGAGTTTATTTAATATTTGTAGTCTTGAATACGCGGGATTCTGAGCTGAATATTTTGCAGTGGCAAATGCTGAATGCAGTAAGTCTGAGCTCCACTGAATACTAAGTTTTTGGCTATTTTGTCTTGGCTCCTGGGTAGTTGTCTACATGAACATTGAACAGACATTTTTCTGGAATATCTCAGCTTTGAACTATGGAACAGGTTCCATAAGTAGAAACACGAAAAGTAGAAAGGGCTATGTAGAAAATTTCATACAAAAAGAACTCTAAATACTCCACAGGAGTAGAAACCAAAACGAAAGTAGATTGCAAAGTGATCTTGAGGATTAAACTACACACTCAAAAAATGAAGTATTTACCTCTACTAATATAAAACCAAAACTCAGTCCAGATTTGTTAAAAAGGTCATGAACTATTGAACTGGACTTTTGACTCAAACTAAGCTTTTGAAAACTCCGTTTCTTCCCAGAGGAGTATTTAAAGAGGATTGCATTAGCTTTTGATATACTTTACTTGCTATCAGCAGGGATTCAGTAGTGTCTGAGGAGTTTTGCTTTGAATTTTCTCATTTGTTTCCATGCTTCCAAAGGAATTAAAAAAGCCCCTTTTTCCTTTTCATAAGATTTATCATGTTCTCTGGTAAAGCTGGGATAATTGATATCAAAAGGTTTAATCTTCTCTGAGAGTTTACCATAGATAAACCTTTGGCACCACAAGCTCCAACATTTGGCTACTTCTTTCTGAAACAGCATAATGACAAAGCCAATGTAAGAAAAAAAAACAGCGGAAGTCCATATTCTGTAGAAATACCCTCACCCCCCCACCCTCCATTACATTATTTAAAAAGAAGCTGGACTGATATGTACCTAAAAAGAATCTTGGAAACCAGAGTGTATCTCAATATATCCCCTTTGGTCGGAATATTAAAACATCCTTATGCAGGCAAGGTTGTCTGTCTTCCAGCTTAGATAAAGCAATTCTATATATAACAGGCAATGTGTGCAAATTTCTGCAAGATGGAGACATTATAACAACATAACTATATAAAAAATGGCAATTATCTTCAGTTCATACATTTACATAAAAGCTACAGCTGGAGCAACTTGTCAAAGAGTTGGTAACAATGCAATACCAAAACTAGGAAAAGCACAAATGGATTTGGACGAGGCAGTTTCAGTTGCCTCTAATAATGGTGAAAAAAAAAATTGAAAGTTCATCAATTATAGATTGCTACAAATAATATAATATCACAAACACCCTCACATTTCAAATAAAAACTGGAAACTTATTCAACATCTGGGGAAAAAATGGCATCTATAACAATAATTTAAATTTGAGGTGTGTTTCAGGTATATGTCTGAGATTCAGCTGTGGTTAATCAGCTGTCATATAATCGAAAGATCACTTGAAGTAAAGCCAGGAATACACCAATTTACTCACGCAAGCTGAATGTCAACTGTTTTCCCCAGTGGGACACATGATAAAATTACTTCAGTACTGCTAGTAACTAGTGCTGTGAGTGAGAATATTTGTAGTCCTTGGTGACATTTTATGACTTGGGTTTAATCCACAATGGAGAAATTAAAATCCATTTAGTTATAGCGTTTTTCACTTGAAACTTACAGAGGGCTCAGAAATTTCCATTCCAAGATATCCCAGCCATACATTATTATTTAGAAAGTTTCCAGATTTATGTATTAATTTCTTAATTTTTCTTTTTTAAATAATCAAATAAAATATAATTATTTTTGCTGTTGCTATATTCATACAGTAGTAGAAAATGGGGGAAAAAAGTAATTATATGATGTGCAAAAAATAAATATATCATTCTGTGCAGCTCAGGCAGCCAAATGATGATAACCCAGTCACTACAACGCTAAAAAGTGCCACTCTAGCATATCTGTACACACCTGGCCACCTGAACCAGTGCCCACCTTACACACATGTAATTTTTGGATTGCTGTGATTGCTGTGCTGGATACACGTACCATAGGACTGTCTATTTGCCCTGAGAAAGGATTTTTCAGGGAAGCTGCTGAGCTTTCAGACAAGCTAGATCTGCTCAGAGAAAATTAATTATGGGGGCAACACCTCTAAATCTGTTTTAGATCTCCTAAGATCTATAAGACTTAACCTATACTGCCCTTTAGAATGTAGGCCAGGAAGTGGAGCAAACAAGCCTTCTCATATATTGTATAACATAGATGTTGATAAAAGGAAATAATGTGTGAATTGTATTGAACGTGATTAGACTAAGAGACAATCAAGTCTGTAAATTTTGAAGGTTTTTTGTTGCTATTTTCAATCTCAAAAAGTCACTACTTTCAGAAATTGGTTTCCAAAGTCACTGTGTTTGCTTCAGCACTGGAGTTAAAACTAATGGGGTATAAAACAGTTTCATGAATTCAAACACTTATGATCCTTCTGGAAAATGTCATGCCAGTTCCTTATAGATATTCTGGAATATTCTCTGGAATGAACTTGAGATTTTTAGTTAGTGGTCTTCTGCATCATGTTGAAGGTTGTCAGTGGTGTTTAAACCATGTGTCTATTCAAATATACAGTGGGTATGCACACAGTACAAGGCAGGAAACTCTAATTCCCATCTTTGCTTTAGAAAAAGTCCTGAAAATGTATTAAGCAACAACTATGTTACCTCATTTCTTATTCAGGAGCATATGTTTTCTCACTTTCCTTCTTCTGTGACCAGGTTTCTGGTTCCACTCCTCAAGGTTTCCTTAGCATATCATGACTATGTATACTTAATATATTACAGAAATTTCTGCTGTCAAATTAGTTAGAGTTAACTAGTTTAAGACTGAAACTGCTGAGATTTGGAATCTTTTGTTTTCTCCTATACCCATAGAAGGTGCAGAAACAATTTTTTGAGTCAGTGACCAGCAATATTGCCCAATCCCAAGTTATTAGAAGATTAAATTTGACTTAGTTTTCAATCTGTGTGCTAAATGGCAGCGTGATTTCAGTATTTCAAACTGTTTTTGGAGCATACCATACTTCTTCTCCTGCCTCCTGTAAGTGCCCCTCTGATCTTACTGAACTGAACTTTTTCTTTCTTCTCCTCTTAGAAGTTATTATTTTCTAGTTCATTTTGCATTTTGTGAATGGGACAAAAGGCAAGACAGTAAGGTTGTATATTAAAAGTGCATTACAAAATGCAATGGGCCTATTTAAGTGAAATTATCTAATTGGAACATGGAGAATAAAAATAATCAAAATTTAGAAATATACTTTAAATTTAAATTTATATATAGAATTAAACATTTTGTTGTTGACTATGCATTTGAACAAAAAAAAAAAAGAGGATTTATCCTAGGATTGAAAAAGATATTTTGCTCAGCAATCAAGTTTCATAAACCCCAAGTATTTTGTGATAATCTTTTAATCTTTAATTTTTTACTTTCATATTTTGAATATGATTATATTCAAATTTAAATATATTTCAGAAATATATTTTCTGCTATCAGTCTCCTTACTATTTCTCTCTAAAAATTCAACAGAAGTAATATTATAATTATTTTTTAGTTTTCTACTTATGATTAAACAAAATAGTGCCACAGATGATGCCTAAAAATAGCTTACTTATATAAGCAGTGTTAATAGCTATTTCCAATCATTTTATACAATTTTACGCAAACTTCCTGTTTATTAACTGCTTACCGAATTTAAATAAGTAGACAATAATCTGATGGATGTGAGATGGCTGTGTTGACAATAATAATTTGATAAATAGGTCTTGGGAAGGAAGCACTTCCTTTTGCAATTTTATTGTCAGAACACTCAAAAATAAAGCGCATCTGAAGACAACAATTTCTCAGAAAAGACCAGTCACAAAATTGATTTGACAGGTTTGTTTTTGGCTTGTTGCCCTCACTCTCTTTAACATCTTAAATCAGCCTCCAGTTTTAGCTCTGACTAAAAGCTTCAGATTGTTTCTCTTTTTTTCTTCATTTTTCTCCTTTTTTTTTTCCCCATGTTGGAAATGATTTTTTTTTTTTGAGCTTTAATTTGAATATAGGCAGATACTCTCTTTCTTCAGGCATGAACCCTAATTAAGATTAAAAGATTTGCAATGAATGAAATCTCAGTTCCACCAGAAACCTAGACCTCAATCCTACAGAGGACTTTAATACTAAAAGTAGAATGTAGGTGGAATTGAGTTGCCTATCTTTGAACTTGCTATCTTAAAACCTTGGCAACCTGCACCTTAGCCTACTAAAGCTGAAAGAGTGAGGTGCACTTTTGTTTAACTCCACTGTGGGGACTGAGCTGCTCCTCGGCATTTCAGTACTGTGACAGACTCCACATGGAATGATAACCTGTTTTAGCAACATGGTGCTGGTGTTATAATCCTCCTTTTAAATAATTGTCTCAGGTTTAAAGCAAGTTTTCGAATCAGGCATTGAGGATCAGCATCGTTCTTGGTTTAATAAATTCTATGAAAACCAGTGGAGATTAATTCTGTTTTCTGGAAGACTGATCTACTTACCAAGTATATTTTAAATATGTGAAGCACCCAACTCCTGATAAAATTGTGCAGCAAAGAAAACAAATGATGTAAAATTGATCAAGCCCTTTACTTTGTCAGAAGTGCAAATCCTGGGATATTCAACTCTGGAAATTGTGGTCCCTGATACAGTCCTGTTTGTGTATCTCATCAAATGGATGTATATCACAGAAGAAATTCCTAAGTAAGGGCAGGAGCCCAGAATCTTTCCCTTCTATATAACTGCAGAAGACAGTTGAAGAATCACATACCCTCTGGTCTACAGAAGAAAATACGAAGTATCTAAAAATATTTGGATTCTTTATTGTGCAGGGGAAAAGCTACAAGAAAGGGAATAAAGAGTTGTCCCTACTTCTGACACTTAGTCAATTGCTTACATAGTCATTGATGAAAGTAGATTTGGGTTTCAATGTTCATTTTAGACATCTCAGTTGCTAACTTGCATTCAGTCTAGCTCCATTCTGAGTCTAATTCTTAATCATGTACCTAACTGGATACAGAAAAGTGATACCATTTAGTCTCAACTATGATGCCAGCTCAGGAAGTAAAGTGGAATGAATCACAAGCTATTAACTGGCTTTGGACATATTGTTTCACACCCCTGCCCTTTTTTTTCCCCCCCCCAGGTCTTGCAGAACATAATAGAGGGGTCAAATGAGAAATACAAATGGGACAGAGTTTTCACACTCAAGTAAAAGCTATGTCTTTATTTAAAAAAAAAAAAAAAAATCTACTAACTTACGGTGTTAGGTTTGGCCATTTGAAATGAGAATACATGAGTAGTGTTTTCATTGCTAATAACCAGAAAATTCTATAGCATTTTATCAGTATAGACTTTTATCTTTACAATGAGCACTCTAAGAATTATTTTGTTATAGATTCTTATTTCTTACAGTAGTTGCCTTGGCTTATGAAAACACAAAATGGGAATAGAAACTAATTGTGAGAATTTTTATTGAATGTCTATTGAAAATGAAACATTTATTATATGTACTCTTTGTCATAAATTGCATGTTTGTTTGTACTTTCTGTCATCCATCTTATTTTAAAGAGACATCTATATGTAGGTCACAGATACCAATTTTCTTACAAACAAATTTTAAATGACCTGATACAGGATTTGTCTTGTGACAAATAAATTATTTCTGAATACATTACTGATTATTCAGAAGCACATATAACTTCAATTACCTTAAGATCTATCTGTTTACCTCAAAATATTTTTGAGGAGCTAGAGCTATTCTCTGTGATCTAGTATCAAGAACACAGATGTAATTATTATCCAACAGAAAAGCTCCTCCATTGAGCAGTAAAATGGGGTTGAAAGCTATATTTATACTCTTGACAGAGGAACTGAACTTCTGAAAAATACCATCACACTTACTATAAGGTTCATTTAGAAGTTGTGTTCTCTGTGCATCTCTGCATACGTCTCAGCACACAGAGGTGGGAGCTCTCTAATCTATGTGATGGTTTCCTTTGTATTGTTACAACTGCAGTGCACAGCTGTGCTAAGAGAAGAGATGTTTACAAGACCTATTTTATCTTTCGGTGAGTACTACACTCCTAGTTTCACTATTCCTCTTTGCTGAAATAGAATTATGGCAGTAGCAATAAAAAGTGAATAAATGGCCAAGAAGTAAAAGGCTAATAACTAATGCTGTATCACTGCCATTACCATGATGATGAAATCCAAAGCAGTAATCGAAGGACAGTAACTAGGAAAGCAGCACACATAAGTTGATATATTTTTAATTTATATGAGATGTATCATATTTTGAATATTTTTTCATGATCATTCTACTTTCAGTTAGTAAATACAGCTGTGAAAGAAAAAACTTTTCAATGGAAAATTCTACTATGCATTTGCAAAATAGTAAATGATGTGCATGTACTCGTGCGTGAGAGACAAAGGAGGTGGGTGAGGATATGAATGGTTCTCAGCTCTATTCTTTAGCAAATGTAATATATGAGGTGAGACAGAAAAATAGTTACCGCATTTATTGTTGTCATTGTTTTTCAGTCAGACTTTTTTTTAAATTTGACTACAGTAATTCCATTGATTCAAAATTCAACTCTGAGCAGTCATCTGAGTTTATATTGTTCTATCATAGCGTGATTTTACATTTCATGGGAGGAAGAACTAATGTTTCCATAATCAAAACTTGTTCTGACATTCACTGAAATGACCATACAAAAGGGATGTTTTGCTCTAAAGAAACCTTTTTTTCTCTATAAATTGAAATAGTATTTCAAGCAATGAACTTAGGTCAGCAAATAGAGTACAGATAGACAGTACATTTTGCTTTAAGTCTGCTTTTGAGTTGATTTTTTGTAGAGGATTTTTGAGGTCTGTCTTTTTTTTTCTTTCTCTTGTGCTAAAGCAGTAGGATGTTTTTAAACTACAACACTGAGAGTTCACTTTTAATTCCTGTGTTTCTCTCTGTGCTAGTTGGAGAGATAAGTTACTCTTCAACCATTTCTTTCCTCTCTACTGATGCCCATTACGCTCTCCTGAGTCTGAGTTGTTCTGAACTTGTTGTTTCAGTCAGCAGTTTTTAAGAGTTTACAGATAATATTTAAAAATATATTTAATATGATCACATGCTAACACATAGCTCTTCATCTTTATTTGTTCAAATAAGTCAGTATGAGTGATAGTCATTAAAAATATGCATGTGTGTTTTGCATATACTAACTTTACTTTTAATGTGAAAACTTTGAGACACAGGTAAGTAAAAACTAATTCGCTTGAAATATGCCCTCTAGCTAGAGCACTTTCTCATATCAGGTATAGTGCTATTTTATTGTCATTGAAATAAAAGTTCACTTTTCATTGCCCAGACAGCTGAAAAATCTATTGCAACCTCAGGTACCCAGAGTTACACAAGCTGACATTTACATTTGCCGTATCTTGGTTAATAAATTTCAGATTCTGACTTTCTTGACATTTTCTCATAGAAAGTTACTTTCCTTACTAGAAGTTTAGCAGGTGTGCATTCAAATCTAAGAAACCGTGGTGTCAAGTTTGGGGGGTGAGGTGTAGAAAAGAGAGAGAGCAAGACAAGACAGAGAGAAAAACTTATACAACATAAATTAGTAAAATGAGAAGTGGATTGTCAGGGAGTTTATCTTTGAAGAAACATAGTTGTACTTTGAGCTTATTTTGAAAAAAATAACAAAAGGCAGAAAAAACTTTTCTGCAATTTTATTTGTTTTACTAAAATTATAAATCTGCTGATGAAATTTAAAACTCTTGTATTGTTTGTATTGATGCAATAAAGAGCAGCCTAAGTCTAATGATGTGCTTTATAGTCTAAGAAAGAAAGTTCAAAGACACTTCTGAAGTTATTGTTAGTACAGGGTCTAACTTGGGTTGTCATATTGATTATGCCGTTACCATGAAATATACCCGCAAGCAATTGTATCTGTTTTAGCTGATTATTCACTTTTTAAACATGTGTTTTGCTGCATAAATATTCACTTTACTGCTTTGATCTCACTTGCCTCATTTTAGGTCTTGTTGAAAAGAAGCATGCATTTCAAATTCTGAAAACCATCTCTTTTGAGGGTCTTAGAGCTGTGTGAAACTCTAAGAAACTGTGTGTAGGAAACTGTGTGACCGCATTTAGTTTACTAGCATGCATTTTAAGATACATAAAACAGATGCAGACAGAATATTTCCAAATTCATTTGAATTCCCATCTTAAATAAATACTTGCCAAACTTTTAAGTTCAAAATGTGTCTTTGCTTCTATATGCAACAGCTTTCTCAGTTCTAGTTACAATTTCAGAATTCCTTTCTATATGAATGCTAAAAGAATAAGATCTGATTCTGATTTGACTTGCATCTCTATCATTAACTTAAACATACTTAAGTGTTTATGTGTAAAGGTAGTTATGAAAGTAAAATCAAGTCTGATATACTGGGCCATTTTTCTGACAACAAAAGTTACTGTTAAACCAAAGATTTTATTTTTAGCACATTCTTTTATCTCATTGAAAGCATTTTCTCTCTAGGTACAATTCTGTAGGCATGCTAGTGCTAACAGGCACTTCTGAATCTCATGGTTTCAACATGAGCTTTCATCATCATATTACAAAAATGTATGGTTTATATATTGTGCCACAAACTTTAATTGCTCCTTAAACATCCTGTGAGTGACTTTGGAAATGTCTGTGCAACGTCTGCTTCTTCTGAAGACACTTTCTGCCTCTCATAACAGATTCCTTGCTATCATCATCACCAGTTACTTTCATCTACCTGAGCTTTTTGACATTTCTATTGTGGCCTGCAATCCATTTTCAAGGTCTTGTGGCTCTGTAATGGAATATTAACACCCTGAGAGTAAGCTTGCCAGCAGGAGGTGTGTCAGAGCAATTTGACAAACAGTGCTTTGAAAGACTATGACCTTGGAAGCCTCTAGCAGGACAACTTATGAATTTGGAGTAGCTGCCAGATTGAATTGTAAAAGGGTGTATATTAACACACAGGATTACAATGAAGACTCATTCATAAACATTGACATCCTCTCAAAGAATGGATCACACAAAAGTTTAATAGAATATCTATTCTTTTATTATGAACACATAAACCCCCCAAATTATCGATCTGCAGTCTTGGAATGCCACAGTTTTATCATAGTTTTCAAGTCCTTATTTTTTATACTTAAACATTTTCCTTATAACCTGCCAAATCCTTCCCCAGATGGGCACTGGCACAGATCTCACTGGTTTTAGCAGAAGCAGACCTACCTTCAAAAGACAGTTATAATGATGGTCATGTTAATATTGGGAACCCCAACACACTTTTTTAGGCCACAGCTAAGCATCTGAAATTAAATTTTTTAATCCATATTGTTACTTCTACATAAATTTCACCAGCTTTTCAAAGAATTCCAGTGGCCATGAATCAACTGAAAAGACCTAGAGGACTGAAAATTAGGTCATATTTATGTATGAGTCTTAACAAGGATTTAAAGCTTTAACTGCAGACATCCAGGTGCGGAAATCTTGGCCTGTGGTTGCAGCCCAAACACCTCCAGTATTTTCTGGGAATGATCAGACAGTTATACAGTAAAGACCATGTGCAGCACTGTTGACTATCGCATAATTAAAGAGAGACAATAAAGCACAGAGTGCTCAACTTAAAAAATATTGAAAAATTACATGTTACCACTGAGCTGATTGTTTTTAGATTCTGTTGGAAAAAAACCTTCTACGAGAAGTAAAACTACAGAAATAAAGTATAAATTATAATTACTCAGCCTAAGTTTACATTTGTGTGGAACTATTTTCGTAATTTTGCATTTGTGAACATAGTTTAAAAGGCAGGTTCACATAGCAGTGAATTCTCAATTACAAAAAGAATCTTTTGAGAATAGAAATGTGCTGCTGTTAGACAGAAGTACTTGCATTCTTCATGCTCAACACTACAGTTTATCTCCTTATTAAGTGTAAAGAAAATTTGAAAATGCTAATCCTGCCAGCTTGCACTGTTCCTCAATGCAGCATAGTAAGGACTTAAGCATGTATTGTCTGCAAAGAACCCTAGAACCATCTAAGGTATGTAATTGGCATAAAGAGATATCTGAACTGGTGTCCCAGTTCAGTAAAACATGGCCTGACAGCACATGCGAGTCACACAATTCTGAAGCACGGCAGGTATCCACCGCCTGAAGAAATAACCATCCTAAACCTGATCCAAGGCTGGCTGAAGTGAAAAGAAACCATCTTACTGCTTTCAGTGGCTTTTGGATTTTGCAATCCTTGATAAATATACCCTTCACTGCACCCTGACATAATCCTTGTATCACACAAGGTAGTTGGACACAAAAAGTACTGAGACATCAGCAGGCATAAGATTTATTTCAAGAAAGTTGAATGATATTCTTTGCATGTCAAGGTTGATCCCCAGCCAGATGTGTACACCTTGCTTATTATTTGTCACACATCCAGTTTTAGTAGAAAAATGCAATTCCTCCTGAAGTAGAATGTTGTTTACTCCACTAATAAATTCAATGATTTTTTAAAAATATTTTTCCCTCAGATTTCATTTCACTCCGTTTTGTAAATGCTGGTGTACGACCACATAGGGGCAGAGGCAGGTAGTGCCAGATCACTTGACCTTTATGATTCTCCACTGGCAATGTAAAATTGTTTTCCTTTACTGTATTTTTTTCATATTTCCCTCTCTCTCCCCCTTTTTAAATTCCTATGCTATAAACTGAACACATATAATTTATGATTTTTTTTTTTTTGTGAAATCATGGTTCTATTCACTGATATGAAGACTCTGCTATTAACTTCACTCAGTTTTTCAACACAATAATAAAGAGCTATGTAGACAGTTCTGGGTTAGCACTAAAAAAATCATTGCTCAATAACTTAAGAAAAGCAGTCAAGATGCTTTTTCCTACCCACTGTACCAATTTACATTCTTATAAACAGAAGAAGCTATTTTTTATTAGATTATAATTCAATAAATGTCACTCTACAGTAAGGGAAGAACAATTTTCTATAATAATTTTTAATAATTATGTATAAACTAAAAAACCCCATTTAACTGTTTTATTTGTAAGCTTATAGTCCTTAGATAAACCACATCACCTGGAAAGAGGAGAGAACAAGTGAAACAAAATGAAAAATGCTGCATCTTTCAATGGCCTTGAGTCACGTGTTCTGCAACAGATTTATGCTTTGCTGCACCTTTACTCCTTATGCTGGATGTTTATTTAAAAATAAAGCCAGAGATAACCCAAATAAGAAGTGGAAGCAGAATTACAGTGAGAGGAGCTATTGAAATAGAAGGAACAGAAGGTTGTGGGGGATAAAGGACAGTGAGGAAATGGAGAGGAGTGTGGAGGAGGCTGTGTATTTTCCATTGCTAACTGAATATTTAGGTAGTTGGCACCAATCACTATGAACTCTAGCCATGTCTTCATGCCTAACAAAATTTAATCTGCAGATTATAAAGATGGAAATGCAGTACCTGACTATTTTTGAGATAGAGCTGGGAATTCTACTCTCTGACTGCAATTAAGTTCATTCAGTTCAATAAGGGGGGGTAAAAATTCCTGCACCAGGATATGTTGGAGACCACTCAGCTGGAAAGCAGCTTTGCCGAAAAGGACCTCAGTGTCCTGGTGGACCATTCAGAGGACTACAGAAATCTCTGCAATGTGTGATGATGCCTGTTCAATAGTTCAAGGTACCTGAATTACGCTTTTCCTGTATTGTCACACACACATCTTGACATAACTTCGTGACTCTAAAACTGCTACTCAAAAAGTTATTGAAATCTCACTCTGCTCTAAGTGATATAAAATAGGCACACATTCTTCTTTGATCATGAGTCTATTTGTATGTCCACAGGGGACAGATTAACCTTATGACATACATTTACTATCGACATCCTTTGGGCAACAACATATATTATGACATTGTCTCAGTTTGCATCCAAAAATATCTACCAAATGCAATCAGACTTCTTTTCTTTTTCCCTCACTTCTGTCTTTTCTTCAGTATATTTTTGCTATCAATCACATGTTCCTTAAACAAATCAGGGTGCAGACTTTCCATTTAAACACATCTCCTGTGATCCTGTCAAGGTCAGCCTCGCTTTTGTTTGGCACAGCTCATTAGGGATACTGGAGAAGTTCAAGTCCTAGGAATACAAACCTAAGAAGGTAAATTACCTTCCACTTATCTAAAATTTAATGATTAATTTGTTGCAAGATGCCAAATGTTTACATGAAGAAACATTCACTTCTGTTACTTAGTACCATGCTGCATGTACAGCTGCGTGTACTTAATGCTTTAAGTAATTCACTGCAACAATTTCCAAGTCATATCCAAGGCTGTCTCGCGGTAGCTCTCACTGACAGCCTGTATAAAACAGTAAGGTCATGCAGACACCCTGCTGTCACTTTACCATAACTTGTCTGTCACAGGAAATATGCACAAAGCATCAGGATCATAAAACTCTCAAGACAGTGTGCTTATTTGTATGTCTCATGAGGACAAGAAAAGCTTATTTTCTGAGCATCAGAAGTATATTACGAAAATCAGAAACATAGAAAGAAAGACAAAACAATTATTTTTAAGTAATAACATTAGGTTCCTAAGTGAAGCTTATACTGAAAAATCTGTTAAGAAGAAAAAGAGAATTCCTTCGTGTATATCAGAATGTATTACCTGTCTAATTTTTAGAATTGCTGAAGCACATCTTATTTCAAATGAAATTGCAACAGAACAGTTGTGATGGCCGACATTATAAATTTCCTATAGCAACTTTCTTTTCGGCATTTTTCATGGCACACATTACCACAAAAGCATTTATGAGAATTATAGCACTATGAGTTTCCAAAATAATTATATTTTACAGATATGAAGCCCCAGTGCACTTTTGCATTAGATAAATACAACTAAAGGCATGTTTTTTGTCTTACTCCTGGTGTTCATACAGACACAGTTGCAAGCAAGCTGAAGTGGTGTGTAGAGTTAGCAAAACACGTCTAGGTGAGTCTCCTTCTTGGTCTTGAATTTGGGGTTGTTTCTTTTTCTTGTTCAGTATTTTGGCTTCTTTAGTAAAGTGCTCAGCAGTATCACATGTTCGGGGGTTTTTTTATTAACTTATTTGCCATTTGGGACCACATTGTTCCACAAAACTTGTAGTGGCTAAATGGAAAAGCTTATGTTTAAGCAAACATCCTTTTGCCTTCCAGTACATACACACCTAGATTTCTAAAGCACAGACTGGCCTTTATAAGTAGAATAGATAGCCAGTCTGTTAGCTTTTCCCCTTCCTCCTCATCTCTTCTCTAACGAATCCCTTCTCATGCTTTCGGGATATTTCACCTTAGACTTTTCCTATCTTTTAGTTCAGCATGTAGATACCTTGGCTGTCAGTTCATACAACAAATTATATATGATCCTGATGAAGCCAGTAAGAAGAGTTTTGCAATGAACCCCCTGGAGTCAGCATATCAGTTAATGTCTTGAAATTGTTAAAAAATCCCGCCCAAACAAAAAAGCCCTTGGTTTTCTTTCATCAGTTTAAGTGCAACAGGCCAGTGCAAAAGGCCATAAAAGAGAGACTAATAGTACTGTTTCCCTCAGTACCCTTGTGGCTGGATGGAAGTATTCCATCTACCCTGCTGTTAGGGAAATACGCTCCCGTAAATCTGTACAAGAAATTGATTTTCAGGGAAAGACTTTGTGGTTAAACCAAAGGCTGGTACATTTCTGAGATCCTATAAGATAGTGTTCTCCCCTCAGTTTCAGTGCTAGCACTTCACATTCTTTGGGCTCAGCATATAAACAGTCACTAATTTTGCCATCAGTCGTCTATCTTCCAAGTCTATTAGTGTCAAATGACTGCAGCACCAAGGTGCATTACACAAATTCTCTTTCCTTATCTTCACATTACCATTGACTAGGAACACAAGAAAAATCTTGGGGAACCAGCTCATGTGGTCTCATAGCATGATACTGAGCTCTCACTACTCCAAAAGTAATGATCATTAAGTTATATCTGGTAAATCTCCTCGCCTTTCTCTGAATGATGTCCTCTGGCAACAAGATGCAAACTCAAACTAGATATAAGTGCTTTCTCAGTCCCCTCTGATTGCCAACTGATAATGCTTTTTTTTGCTTTTTGTTTGTTTGTTTTAGAAAGAAACAGGAAAGCTGAAAATGGCATGAGAAAATTTTAACAAGGATCTAAAAATAATCTACTCTCTTTTCAGTAAATATCTGGTGATCAGTTTGGATGCAAAAAGCAACATATTATCTATGAGAATCAAACTTGTTTTCTAGTCTTCTAAATTTTCTCAAGTCTAATATCCATATAAAACCAAACAACAGACCATATAAAAGCAAACTTTAGTCATAGCTCTAGAAAATGACATGGCAATGGCAATGACATAGCACACTGCAGGCCTCATAATTACCATTAAGTGGTGAAGTAATGCAAGTTGGCGTGAAGTTTCAAGCTCCATGGTGCTTAGGGCTGCCTGAGGCCTACACCATGCTGCCCATTGTGTGAATTGGATATGCGTAATGGGCCTTTATGTTGACATATTTGAAAGGTTTGATTAACATCTGTTTTGCTACTAGAAGAGCTACCAAAGAAGACAAGGACTACCATGTCTATACAAGTGGATATACTCTCTATGAAGCAAGGTAGAAGCTTCATCCTAATTTTCATCTAAGGCAAATGTAGTTTAATTGTTGTTAGGAATATTTTGTCAGGTGCAAGTAGAGACAGAATATAGCCCAACTCACAGCTTGACAACTGAAATATTGCTGGATAGAAGCTAACAATTAGAAAGTATAATTTTAAGTACTATTGAGAAAATAATTTAAAGATGTGCTTTTGTATTTTGATGAACATAATGGCTTCCATCTAAGTAAGTTACTGCCGCAGCTGCCTTTGCCTGGGTTAGGCCGGCCGTGGGGTTCGTAGCCCCGCGTGGTACAGCGATGTCAGCTGGTCGTGGTCAGGGCTGGTTGACCCCGTCCCCTCAGGCCAGACAGCCGTTCGCAGCAGGCAGTTCTTGGCTGTTGCAGGGCAGCAGCGAGAGCAAAGATGAGAGAATGGACACCGCTTGGCTTTAGTCCGAGTTTATTTCTTCTGCCCCGGGGGCAGAGAGATGTTGGCTCGAAGGGAGCCGGAGCGAGTGACGGTTACTCACCCCTAGGGACTGGCTTTTAAGGGTTTTACAAACTGAGGTAGATATCAGGAAATGACCAATACAAGGTAAGGGTACGTGACAAAAGATCCAGTAGTAACATCTCAGGGGAGGAACATCTTATCTCTAACAAATCACAGCAGAGATAGAGGGAATTTCAAACCACGCTAGCTTGCTAGAGCCTGTGATCATTGGTAGCTCAGGGGACAGAGACTGATGTGAGTGACAGTTTCAGGGTGTGGGCTCCTTGTCCTCGGAGTTCTCCTTTGATCTGTCATCAGGGACCGAATCATTTGAAGAGAAATTGACCCACTCAGAATTATCCCCACTAGCAATGGTCTCCAGGATAGCAACAAGTTACGAATACTTTTATGCCAATTTGTCATTAATCAGTATCTTCTTCTGGTTAGATTAATTAAGCTAAATCCATTTCGTAGACAGCACATGGTAGAGTCAGGTGAGTGAAATTAAGCTTTAGTTAACTTTAGCTCTGTTTCTAGCACTGACATCACCATTCCAAGTAAGAAGAGAGACATATGAAAGTGCAGGGGTGAAATGTCTTAAATAACGGAGTTCTTTGTCATATAAGAATCTTAGAGGAAAGTTTTACTTTGGGCTATTTTCAACTACTCACAATCTGATTATTCTAAAATGTAAGAAATACCTATATCAAACCAAATTTAAAAAAACAGTGAATGAGTCATCTTGTTTCTAGTAGCCTCCAAGTTTCCCATCCCTCTCAACTGCATGACTATATAAAAAAGCTACTTTTATATTTTGCTGCACATAAAAGCCTGAAACATATTTCATTTTGAGCTTTGATTTTCTGCAAGTTGATAGCCCAAGTATTTTTGGGAAATAAATAAACAATAGGAACTTGTGAAAACTTTTCTTTCTTTTTTTTTTCCCTGAGAACTAACATAAAAGCATGGATTTTAAGTCATGGAGGACAGAAGGAAGAAATAATCTAACTATTTCCTTTATTTCCTCAATGATGCTTTCTTCTCTAGATCAAACTTGAGAACTTCAATATGAACTTTTAACAAGACTAAGTGGAATACTTATATAAAATATATAGAAAAGTAAAAATGATAATTTTTTGCTCTGTTTTCATGAACCTTACAGGTCAAAAAACACTGAATAACATCTACGAAATACTAATGTTAAACACAAATTTTTCATTTTGTGACTTGATTTCAAAGAAGTCCTGCAGAGAGATATCGAAGAGTCAGAGAATATGCTGAGTTGGAAGGAATCCACAAGGATCATCGAGTCCAGTTCCTGGCCCTGCACAGCACATCCCCAAGAGTCACATCGTGTGACTGAGAGCATTGCCCAAACACTTCTCCAGCTCTGTCAGGCTGGTACTGTGACCACTTCCCAAGTCACAGTACCAGAACCTGTTCCAGTGCCCAACCACCCTCTGGATGAAGAACCTTTTTCTAATATCCAACTTATCCTCCCCTGACACAACTTCAGGCAATTCTCTTGAGTCCTGTCACTGGCTGCTACAGAAAAGAGATCAGGGTCTGGCCCGCCTCTTCCCCTTGTGAGGAAGTCATAGACTGCAATGAGGTCTCCCCTCAGTCTCCTCTTCTCCAGGCTGAATGGACCAAGTGACCTCAGCCTCATGCAGCTTCCCCTCAAGGCCCTTCACCATCCTCATGGCACTCCTTTGGACACTCTCTAATAGCTTAACGTCTTTCTTATATCGTGATGAACTAAGCTGCTCACAATATTCCAGGTGAGGCCATACAGTTACATTGCATACGCTCTGAAGGAGTTATTAGGCTGAATAACACCACCAACCCATATCATAATTGCATCCATGCTATATATTGATAGTAGCATAACAGCTGCTAGGGAGCTGTTACGATGTCAGTGCAATAAAACTGGGATTTTGTTGGCTCATCATTTTAATGTGAAGCATTTTTGCTGAGTATAATCCTGTCAAGGAAAACAAGTGGCCATTCTTGCATCATTTTCTTTGAATGAGAATAAGAAAAAAAAAATACAGCTAAGTCCTCTAAAGAAGAAAAATGGGGTTACTGAGAAATATGTCTAGAAGAACAGGTTCCTTGGCAACAGGTAATACCTCTTTTGAAAAACCCACCACGGCCCAGGTATTCCCACAGAAGGTTTTACTTGGTTTATGATTTTTGGTGACCACAAAGTTTTGCTTATGCTCTCTTTTGCAATACCTACAATGTAGAACTATTTAGTCATGATACATCCTTACCTATGTATCCATAAATATAGAGGCAGTTTATTTTATTTCTGTTACTTTATATTGATTTTTTAACACAAAAACAAGATTGTAAAAATTTTGTTAATATGAACCATACTTTTTTCTTCCATAAAATCTGTATGCAAATTTGTATGTATTTTAACCTTTTTTGTTGCACTTAAACACTTCTCTACCAACCAGTTCAGAACTCTGGTATCTGTGGCATTTTGGTTCTCTAATAATCTGTTATATGCTTAGAAACAATTGAAGCTTTTACTTAACACCTTTTTAAAGCACAATGACAGTCCTATTTTCAAGCTGTGTTTTGATTTCCAAGCCTTCCTGCTAGCAGATATAATACTTTTCCAGCCCTCTGCTTTTCACTTTGATTCCAGATATTCCTTCTAACACCTTTTTCAAAACAGAAATTTTGGATTCAAACTTTTGGTCAACTTTCGTTAATGTCCATCTTTGAATAAATAGCAATAATAAATACATGCAGCACAGACCATACAGGTAAGCTTAGATCTGAATGAGAGTTTATGTTTAGAATTTCCAATAGGCTGTTGTTCCAAAAGGCATTAAAAACAATTTTTCTCCCAAGACCATACAGAAAAATTAACATAATTTGCTATAATCACCTTGGTGGATAAATCATAGTATCTGTTTTTCAAATAAGAGAGTGCCATGAAAGTAATTGGAAAAGTGAGAAGAGACTAATGTCTGAAACAGGTTAAGTTGATTAATGATCTTAGGTTCTTCTTCCTGATGAAGTCACTGTAATTAAATGGTGCTAACCATGGTCAACTTGAAATACAGTCTAACACTGGAACATTCTAGAGAGGAAAAGCTTAATTCAACCAAAGCAGGTGAATAATAGTCAAAAGATTTGGACTTCTTTTTTTAATAACATATTAATTAATTATTTTAAATTATATGGACAGAAATATTCAGCAAACCCACTGACTAGATTGTTTGTATATCTTTTAATTCTGTGAAAAAGTACATGATCCGCCTTATTCAGATTGTCACTGACCTTTGATTTTAGGCCTTGTTATTAAATTTTCAGAGCATTTATTCAGTAGAATCCTCAGTATCTTTGTTATTGCTATATAAGGAGGGATTACTTTTACAAATGACTGTCTCAACATTATAAATAGCCCCACTATGTTACAGTTTTCCCATGAGTATCCTCACTATTGAGTAAATTGACCTTATACAGGACAGTAAGTCATTCATGACTGGGAGCCTTAAACTACAGAATAAATTTGGAATCACTCAGTTCCTAACTAGACACTCTGTATTTAGCTTCAACATAACCATAAAAATGCTATATAGAGCATCCAGCTGAGATCCTAATATAATTTGTCTCCTAGTCAAATCTGTATTTCATATATTCTGCTAAACTGCACTTCCATAAATGCACTCTTACTGTGGGAAAAAAGTACTGGTGGAAGACATGCTTTGAAGCGTAACCTTCGCTATGTAGAAACAAGTGGTAATTATAAAGGATTCTTCAGAATTTTAGTAATGAACCTAAAGTGCACAGAAAAATCTTGTTCTAGTAACAGCTTAGTTAATAAATAGCTAAAAAACAAGCATAGCTTATTTCATCTGCATTTTAAGAGAACAACGAAAATTAGGAAAGCAGTTCACTCTCCAAATTCCTTCAGTCATTTGGTGAGATTTCTAGTATGAACAGTAGCTACAGAGCAGCTTTGTGATATACGCTTGGCTTGAAAGTCCTGGTCTTGACAAGGAAGTAAGTTGCTAACATGCTTTGGATTAGTACCATCCTGAGAAAAGATGACTGTAGTGATGGAAAAGGGTCATTGAGCTGTTCTTAGACCTCAGAACATAAAAGATAATCTTGCTAAGTGTGACCTTCTGACTACTCATGTTTAGAGTTGATGTTGCTAAATGAGAAAGATGAAAAGATGAGCAAATATTTTCAGTAATATCTTATGTATATACCAAGTCCTCGGCTCCTCCTTTCCCCTCAATATAACACAACTAAATCACAAGTAAATTAGGCTACTGCATATAATCCTGCACAAAAAAATCAGCCTTTAGGCTCTTCTTGGTGATTATCTTTTTTCCTCTATTCACATCCTTTTCTTAGTGTAAGGAAGCGTATAGTCACTGCAGCAAAATAATCATAGTCCTTCCCCTACTTTAATCCCAGGTCTTGTCATGTCTGTGGTTACAGATGGTTCCAATTTCTCTTGCTAACCACCAGAAATCTCTTTCTTTATGGAGCACCAGCTGCAGTGGAGACCAGACTCCACTGAGAGTGGAGACAAACACACGAGAGTATTCAGAAATATACTGGCCCCTACAGAGACCTGGCGCTTTTGCAGGGGCCTGGATTCCTAAGATGCTGGTGCTAGTATCTAGACCTAAGAAGTTCTCCTCATCTCATCTGGGAAAAACTGTGAGATGGAAGCTTCTCCAAACCTGGCTTGTGCAACAGTGTTTCAGTCGAATTCTAAGCCTCGGATCAAGTGCTCTCCTCTACGCAGGTTGTTAAACTGCTCAAAGCAGGTCCCGTTCTCTGCTTCAGTTCACCAAACATTGACTTAGCAAACTAACCATACAACCTTAAATTACCCATACTTCTAGAAGAGGAAATTAGGAGTAGAAAAGAAGAGAAAGAAAGAAAAGAAAGACAGAAAAGCAAGATATAGCTACCGCCTCTTCGATTCTGATAAGATCTCTGCTGCCACACAATCCAAGGGCAATAGGGACACAATATGTTCTTGCTTAATGCTTTGGCTTACGTACCCTTTGGCTTTCCTGAGCGCTTCCTCCACCTGGGACTTCCACTCTGGTGGCCACTGAGGAGCTGGGACAGGGGCTCCAGGGACAGGTGTGGAGCATTGCCTGTGGTGTGCCGGGGATTGACGGCTGCTGTGGGGTCAGGCTCTAGGGTGGGGTGGGATGAGATGTGTGGAGCAGGGCCCTGCCTCGCCAAGATGAGACTTGACCTGTCCCTTCCCCCAAACATGCACCTGAAATGTTTCAAGCCAGAAATCCTTCCAGTCTTTCACACTGGCCTCAAAAAAAGGAAAAGAGAGGGAGGATTGCCTGTATGCTTCTCATCCCTGAAGCTTCTCATTGCAAAAGTGACCAGAATTTTGACCATAATATCTGAAATCAGCATCATACTAATGGCTCCAGAGAGAGTATAATATGACCTGCACCAGATGATGTACAAAGTTACTCTGTGGGAAGTAATTTAAATCAATACAAAATACCTCAGAATTCTCAGAGAGACTTTGCCGTCCTACCTGCTCTCTACTTTATTGATGTACTACTAAATGAAACTAAGTAGGACGTCAATACACAGTTTTAATTAGGACGGTGGGGCCTGAGGAGATGTCTGACATTTTTTTTTGGTGGGAGAAGAAAGTATCAAGTCCAGCAAAGGAAAAAACAGAGCTAAAGGAAAAATCAGCATCAGGAGAGTAATAAAAAAAAGTTAACAAAATCACCAGAGCTTGAACAAAGAAATAGGAGATAGTACAGGTGAAGATCAATGTCTCAAAGCAAACAGAAGGGAGAAAATGGACTGGTGATATTGACAACAATAAAAGTTCACGCCTCTAGTTATTTTCTAGGGTTGTTGTATTTTTTTTGTAATAAAAATGCAAATATAGATTTAAAAAGAGAAAGAAAAAATTGTTAAGTTGAAAGAATAGAAGGTTTTTTTTTCTCTTAAGTCTGTGTGACAAATTTTCCTTAGGAAATTGTATTTGAAGTCATTAGATATTTTTGGACTTGCAGCTTTTCCTTCACTGATGAAGATGACTGTGGTAAAAAGGTGAGAGAAATAAAAAAATCTCAAAGTAAGCAGTTAGCTAATTGTTTAACCTAAGACAGTTACTAAATTATCCTGAAGACTTCCAAAATATTTACTGACAATAAAAGTGCCCAAGGTTTATTTGTGTGTGACCAGAAGAATGCTATGGATATTGTCATTCCTATGTTTTGAAATGATATTCCAAGAGAAATAAATATATTGAATTTTTTATGAATAAATAGAAGAGACAGTTTTAATACACCACTAACCACTGTAAAATGTGTGCATGTATATATTTCAAAAGAAAATTTCTTTTCAACAATATTGAATATTTTCTGAAATTTATTTTTAGATTAGCAGAAACTACTATACAATAGCAACACATTAAATCAAGAGATACAAAGTCACCACTAACACAGTTTCAGTGACTTAAAAGCAATTTTACTTCGATCAGCCTGATTGCTAAAATTAAGTAGAATCAGACCAGGTTTTCAGTTTTCAGTCTTATGAAATAAAAACTATGGGAGAAGTCTTTTTATGTTGTTTTCTTTTACAACAATTCTGTAACAAAAAAGATTAATTTCCTTGTGTTCTTTTCTGACACTGTTAAAACTCTGGTGATTCCTGCCCTATTATTCTAGGCTTATAACACACAAACAAATTCAAAGGCATTTAATTCCTGGAAATATTACGTAATGAAGTCAATATTCAATATTCAATATCATTCAATATTTTAATGAAGATAAAATTCCTAAGCCTTTTACTTGAGGAAAACAATCATAGCAATGAGATACAATAAAAAAAGAATCAAAATTCAGAATTAATTCAGTTTTGTCAACATAGGAATTTTTTTTTTTAAAGTTTCTTCGTAAATCCATTAATTCTAGGTTACCTATCTGATGTTTAAATCAGGATTCCAGAATATTTCAGAGAAGATGTGAAATTATTAGACATTTCAAATTCCTGAGCAAATACGTGATAGAGATATAAGAATAGAAAGACACATTTTGAAAGTCCATAGAGAAATAGGAAAACAAGTAGAAAGTGTTTTAATTGTGAATTGTATGGAGAAAATACAGATTAAAATATCAAGGTTGTGTTTTGTTACAGGCTGTCAGGCATGAAAGAATTCTATAGCAGGATAAATAATTTCACTGAATGATCATCTTGGTATTATGATTTTTCATTCCTTGTTGACCATTAAAGCAAGATACCTTTCAAGGACCATTTCACTCAGACTGTGTGTCTTTCCAAAGACTGGCAGTTTTCTTATATACAGTGCAAGAGCTCTGTAAAATTAAAGTTTAACTCTGGTATTTGAATTTATGTTACGAAGATCTTGAGATTAAGCTTTTTTGGTGCTTCTGAGAATTTTGTTGCTGGTGCTGATGTTTATTTTTGGTTTTTTTAATCAGCTTTACTATTTTCCCACCAGGGTCACTGTACATTTAATAAATGATGTAAGTGAAAATTTTAAAAATATTAATCATCTACCTAGTTCTATTTCTATAAAAGTATTTAGTAAAATACCTTTGGCTTCAGGAGGAGCATCAGGATAAGAATTTATCTATTCTTTTAAAAAAGTTCCTCTTGGTATCTGCATTTTCTTTGCCAACAAAAGAAAAAGCAGTAGAAAATACAGGAGCTGAAAAAGCAGAATTAGAAACATAAATACATGGAAGTGGTTTTTTTTAAATCTTGCTCTTATTCTTAAATAAATCTACAGTAATTGCAAAGATGAACAGATTTATTGTTAGACAATGAATCATATAATATGAAGAGTTCTATCTCATCAAGCCTGGGTGGGCTATGTAATTTTGAATAGTTTGTTAAAACCTTTCTCCAACATCTCTTAGAAAAGAAAACAAAAAAACAAACACAAAAAAAAAAACCAAAACAAAATGAAAATAAACTCCTACCCATAATTTTTACAATCTCTAATAAAAAAGAAGCAGTGCTAATAGCATCCTTTAGTGTCTTTGTTAAGCTTAGTTTCTATTGCCATAAAGAAAATACAAACACAGTACACAGGATGTAGTCTCCAAACCAACCACGGCAAATACTGAGTTCCTTTAATTTTCAACGTTCTGTTCAGCAATTAATCACTCACATGCTTAATAATTTGAAGATCAACTGCTCTTAGGTGTTGTCACAATTTATTGCATCAACTGCAATTGGCTGTTGGTTAAACTGGAGACAGATCCAATGGTCTTCTAACATTCGGCTAAACAAGGTTATAAGATCCAAGAACACAGTTTAGTTCAGTTTGAGCACCATCAAAAGTTTTAATTTGTCATTAAAAACTCATCCAGTGCAGGTCTACCATTGCCGTTGGTCTGTGTTTAATAATTAATGAGATTTGTATGCAACAATTTATCAGTGGAAGATGATGAAGAAATGCTACCTATAGCATGGGGATGGTGATTTTATTCTGGGGGATGGTTTAAAATCTTCTTTCTCTGTCACTGCCTAAATGTTTCTTTAGAGTCTTATTTACAAGTTGCACTTAGTTTCTAAGCATATGTCTTGAATATAAATTTTTCATTAACGATTTTCTTTCTTCTTTTTAAATTTTTTTTCTAAGTTAAAATATTTACCTTGCAGACAAGACTGTATCCTGTATTGCTATGAGACTTCTACTCAGAATAAGGTGGAGTAAGTGCACAGGTTTGGAGGATGAGATAGAAGAGGGCAAAAAAGCTCCCAAATAAAGTAAAAATCTATAGAAGAATAATAGCTATACATATGGTTCTATTTTAAGCCATATAGAATAAATATATCGGTTTAGTTGCAATGCTGGCTAGGGAAAAAATAACATCAAGTCTTTGAAGTTTCTCCCACTGAGTAAAACCTAAAAACAATTAACCCTCCACATCACTTCCCTAAACCTTAAAGGAATTAATATACTGAAATAGCAAGCAAAATATCAGAAATCAAAAGGAGAAGGGCACTGGAGAGGAGCCTACATTGTAAGTTCAAGATGTCCATCCAGGAGACAGGAACAGCCACTCTTGTAGTGTTGATGGAGTAGGATGAGGGGAGGCCCCAGACGGGGCTGGGCGGGGTCAGGAAGGGTTGTTAGTATCCTTAGGACGCTGAGAAATTTGACCAGTGTGCATCTGTTGTCATCACATTGCAGAATCAATCCTATCCGCCTTTCAGACATAATTATAAGAAAGATGGTGTTTATGTGGAAGGTTTCTTTTCCTCAAACCCACACAGTTTTTCATTGGAACAAGCAATTAAGCAATTAAGCAATCCCTAAGAGACGTTTAAAGTCAGGGCACACTGACTATATTTTTTGTTCTCTACTCCCTTGCTAGCTAATGGATTTGTATTCAATTAAAGATAAACTGGAGAAAAAAAAAAAAAAA
>VZTE01006665.1:60519-74705 GCA_013397775.1 Eulacestoma nigropectus
GCCTAGGACAGCCTAGGTGTCCTTGAACAACAAGCTCAGAGAGGCTTTGTTATGTCTATCTGGCATAAGAGAGCAGTAGCTAACAGGCTACAAGAAACTTCAGAGTTACACACTAGGCAGTACAGGATTTAAAAATATAAAAGCTAGAACCTAAGGCATCACCTACCTTCCTTCCTTCCTTCCTTCCTTCCTTCCTTCCTTCCTTCCTTCCTTCCGTCCATCTTTCCCTTTTCTCTACGTTTCTCAGGTTTTCTGAACGTTTTCAGACCGTGCACTCTCTATATATTAATAATGAGCAAGTGTTGATAGGCTTATTTTGTGTATGACCAATAAATGAACTGTAAGAGGGCAGAGGACTTAGGGAACCATATTTTCTCTTTGTAGTTCATTCCCACCTAGACAAAAGAGTGCTCCAATGATTTAGGTTTCATGTAAGATGAAAGTCCACCATATGTTGTACTTTCACAAGTCTTTAAATAAGGATCAATAAAACATTCAAAGTGTTTGCATTTCTACTGGTATAAATGAGAACTTTCATCAGTTTTCTGTGATCAGATCTTTGGATACCAAATGTTTCAATATATGGTACTTTGGTAGAATACTGATAAACTCGGTCAATGGTGAGTTTTCCTCTTGTCAAACTAGATTCAGAGCTAGGATCGCATCTGTTTTCATTTTAGACTGTATGAATTTTCTTTTAAAGTATGTTTTATGTCAGAAAGTTAAACCTTTATTCATGGCCTGATTTAACAGTACACAAAACAAACTACATCCATTAAAAGCAAATCAAGCCCAGTTTCTAAAACAGACATCTTCTGCAGCAAGCCATTTGGATGGAATGCTGGAGTCAATTTGCACAATTTACAAATCAAAACAGTCACAGGAAATTTTGACAGTTGTTGAAGAATCAATCATTTTGATTGATGACTTTGTTTTTAAAACTATATAACTGCATCACATCAAACAATGGAGAAAAGAGATGTCAAAGGATGGTAAGCTGGATTAAACATTTCAGGTATTTGTTAACATTTCAGCATTATTTACATTTCTTAATATACAATATGATTTACAAACAAATACAGGAGCAGTAAGGAGAAAAAAAAAATGAAACAGATAGAAGCAGTATACACAGATAATTTTAAGTGGATATGTCAGTGTAAAAATTCTCCATCTCTAATGAAGAGTCTAAACAAAATTTCTTGTAGTTAGTATGAGTGGTTTATTATCTACAGAAGTATTTTTAACATACATCTATTATTATTTAGTTGTTGTGTCCTGATATTGCCTCAGAGCAGTTAGGATCAGTAATCTTCATTATGTTAGGTATTTTATGGATAGTTGGGAAAACACGGTTCCTGTCTTAAGAACCTGACAATTCACCTTTTATATTCAGCTAAAATTCTGCACAATATGCAATGACATTGAACACAACAGGAAACAAATTTAATTTTAAGCCTAGGGTTGGATATTCTATCCTACTCTGACAGAAATTATTGGAACTTCTACAAATTTATCCAGGGTGAAGTATAATGAAAAATGGTTATATAACGAAGAAACCACACCTGTTTCTAAGAAAAATAAGACAGGAATAAATACTGACTACAACAGAAATCTAAAATGCTGCACAGTACTACCCAAATTTAAGAAGTACTAGACAAAGTCTATTGTGCGCTGGTTTTGCTGGGAGTATGATTCATTCTAAAAGGAAGTAAAGTTGAGAAGTGTCCCAGAGGGAGTAAGGAAGCGGAATCTTTGCAGAGCTGTACTGTTTCATGTACTGGTGGCCACATTTTCCTCCTGGGCACATAAATACAGGGAAAATGCACTGTTGGACTTCAACTGGATAGAAACAGTTCTATCTGTGGTACAGTGCAATATCTTTCCTGGTCTGAAAATTCCCATGCCCATGTAGCTCAGCAGCTACTCAATCCCCTGCATCTCACACTTCATGCTGAAAAGCTAGAGAAAAACTGCAGCATTGTAATGGGAATGTAGGAGCTGGCAGAAACACAGCGAAGAGGCAGGCGGTTAATGCCTACAGGAAACCTTGGCATAACATGGCATCCAAGAACAGTTTCTACCCTCATATTTCTATCAATCTCCTAGCCATGGAAGTCTGAGAAATCTTGAGGCCAGCAGCCTCTTGGATCACAATTGAGATGAATGACACTTTCATCATCACAAAACATGCTGGCAGCAAAAGTTATTCATATTACGATATATTCTTGCTTGTTGCATGTAAATTTTTCATGGCAGAAAACATGCTGTGGAGATATTCCTCAATTTTCCAAGGATATCTACTTCTCTCCTCTTCCTTTGAACACTGTCAACTTGGCAAGCTTGCCTTTATAAATAAGGAGCAAAAGTGAAATATACATATAGAACCCATGACAAGTGATTTGTTATTCCCTTTATCAGTAATTTCTAACTTGAATTTATTTCTTTTTGGAATTTTACTATCTTCTAACTGGGCAAATACGTGTACTTTTTTTTTTTACTTGTTACACAAGATGTAGAAGAAAATTACAAACAGTATGAACAAACAAATTGAACTAAAACACCTAAAACATTTGGTTTGAGCCCAGGCGTCAGGCTCAGCACTACTATGAACTAGAAATACATTTTTGATGTTGGTATGTCAAAGGGCATATGACTGGATTTTAGAGATGTTTAAGAATTCTTTTGAGTATTTCAGTTCCTAAAAATTTAGCTATTAATACTGCAGCAGGCTTTCCCAGGATATATCTATACTCACACATATGTTCCACTATTTTATGGAAAATCAGCTTAATCTAGCTAAAGCTCATTGTTTAAATCAAGAAAAAAGAAAGAACAGGAAAAAGGCTTTCTTGGGCTAGGAAGCATATAATTTTTCTTTTTCACTAGTTTTTAGTCTTAAGACTTTGAATAACACAATGAGTGAAAATTCTCCTTTATAATATATATAAATTTATTTAATTTTATAGAATTTATGGTTCATGTAAGAAAACGTCCTAAGAAATGTTATGCTCTTCCCCTTTAAATCTCTTTTCAAGACATTTGTGATACAGCCACGAATCAAATGTCCATTGCTATGGATTCAGTAAAACTGGGAATAAAAATTGTTCTGAAGATCTAATGGTATGATACTGGTTACCTGTCTTAGCCATCCATTTCTTTTTGTCTGAAGGGTAGGGAATTAGTTGTTCTCTACAAGGGATATTTTTCTTATGGTTTTAAGTAATGTTTTGTCCAAGAAAAAGGCACCAAGTTTTCTAGTACAACAGGATGGCGCACAGTCAGACTTGTATTATTGTTCCATTCCTAATGATAACCATTACGGCACTGACAAAAAGTACTAATTTTAATCAAACACCTCCATACCTAAAGACAAAAATATATTTGAAACCATTTATTTTTGTTCCATTTGTTCACACAGGCTTAACTACAGACTTCTCAGAAAGACTGGCAAATGAAAAATCCTGCCATAGCAAAGATCAGAATGGAAAAAAATAAGTTATTCTTAGGGATGGCTAGTTCTTGCTCTTGCTGCTCCTGCTGCTATGAATTCTCTTTCCCCCATCCAGTCCTAGCTTTCCCTACAAAATCCATATTTTCTTCCCTCCTACAGCATAGGACATCCTTTGAGGTATCATTCCAAGGTGGTTGGAGAGTGAACAATTCTGTAGCCCTGGCATGAAGGAGCAATACCTAAGACTGTTTTATACCAGGTGGTGCTGAGACCTATAGTTAATGGGAAAAAACTCCAAACCACAGAGGACTAAAATTTATTTGAATTACAAAGGCATCAACCTGGATAGATAGGGCTTGTACATTTATACTGTCTTAACTTGCATCAGATCAGTTTTATAGTATCCATTAAGTTTAAACTATAATTAAATAATTAATATGTCCTTAAAATTGTACATATATGCACATACATGTAAAAACAAAAATACGTATGTACATATATGTATGTTTACATATATATCTAAATGTGAAGAACTGTGAAAAATGTTTTATGTCTACTGTTCCAAGTAAAGACCACATTCAATATTTTTCTTACCTGTTACTGAGATTTTAGAATTATGTCCCTGGAAAAATAATTGTTCCTAGGTTTGTAGAAAGATGAAAGTTTTGGTGATGGTGTAATATGGAAGTTCTACACACAAAACATACATGCATACGTATAAACATTCAGTGTCTGAGGAAGATTCCTTTTACTAAATAATTCTGAAAAAAAAGGACATTTTGTCGAAGTGTTTGGTCTTATGGTTAGAAAAATATATCAAATTTTGGTTTTAGTAAGACCATCTTGTGGTAATTGCAGTCAATGTTCAGTAACAGATAGCATCAAACACATATTTCAACTTGCGTGTATAGAAAAGAGTGTCCAGCTACTTCATACATAACTAAATTATTCATGTTTCCCTATTTATAGGAAGCCATTGTACCAAGGTGGATGACCTCAGCAAATGCCTGTATCTCAGCATCAGTTCTGCACTAGACTTCTGCATCAATGTGCCCTTGAAGCACAAAGCCTTCATGTTTCAGCTCTGTTTTCCAAGTGAGAAGATTTGGTCTTACATTGACACAACCTTAAAGTATTGCGTCAAGTGAAAAGTGCAGAAAGGGGAATAATTTTCACTGTACATAAATAATAATAGCAATTATTTATAAAAACATATTGGAAAAAACTTGAACAGAAAATTGTTTTGAATGCATTACTTTCTCTTCCTTTCTTCTTTTGGTAAATAATAATGAAATTTATTCCAACTGCAGCATCTGGATTATTGGCACAATTAGTTGGGGAATTTTACATTTTCCACAGGTTATTCATATATTTGTAACCATTCCTGTTTTCATTTGAATTCATTGTGCCAGATCCTTTTTCAGCAATGAATGCTCTATCTAAAGCCTGTTGAGTTCAGTGGAAAGTGCACTTCTGTATTGGAATCAAGGCCCATATACTTTACAAATTGTTCTTGTAGGCACCAGGATAATCTAATTGAGGATAGCCATCAGCTGGTGAACAGACATCCATTTGCCAATGGAATCCACCAGCTGCATCTCACTATAGAGAGCAAGCAGGTAAGACAGGACATTTTCAGGAAGTTAGGATGGCTGTAGACAGTCTCCACATATGGTATCCTATCATCCAAAGCCGGTACAGCAATTCCTTGTTCAGTGTGAGAATATAGTGGTGTGTAAATGTTTTATAAATTCAGAGATATGTTTTCAGTGGATTTTACTGCATGAGCTGCTATTTTTTGGATTTGAAAGTTTGGGAAGGATTGGCTGTCAGTATGACTGCCATATTAACTACAGCTGGCTAGATAACAGGAATGCTACATCATGGAAAAATAATAAAACAGACTCAAAACCAAACTTCAGGTATCACAGAAAATTGTTTGTTTGTTTCAGCGAAAACCCGAAAAACAAGCAAGCAAATGGCACTGCTTCCTCCATTCCTCCTCTTCTCAGGCAACAGTTCTGTGGTTAAGCCATTTTTCTGGCATAGGACAGAGCAAGTTGAATATTCCTTCAAAAGGAATGTTTCCACCAGAGTTGTCCACATCTACACCATGGAGGGTTGCACAGCTGTGTGCTCCAGATTCAGTCCCAAGATGTGAGGAGTAAATTGGCCCTGCACTCCCATCTGGACAATGGGAGAGGGGTGGGAAGGCAGTGCTGCAGCCAGAGGACTTTCCTGCTTCATGGCCAGTGGGATGGGGAATTGCTGGGCTGCTGCAAGCTGCCAGTGGTAACCAGGGCAGAAGTCTAACACCCACACCCACACAAATGCATCCAATTTAAGGCTGATCATTAGGGTGTTTCTCGAGTAATGAGTCTTGTCTCTTGTTTCTGACTCCAGACCTGGGAAGTTTTCTAGTGAAATTTTTGTGAAAACAGACACATTGCCAATAAAAGTTACAGGTGATGTATCATTTCTATTTAATGGAACAACATTTTTTTGAAAAATTCCTTTCTGTTTTCACATCACAGTATTTAACTGGTAGAGGAAGTGGTGGGTGTAGAGGGACAGCAAACTAAGCAAATGCTCAGAGGAAAATCAGAGAAATTAGCTGTGAGGCCAAGAAAAATCATGAGTAAGTAAGGGAGGTTTTCCAACTATAAGTAATAGGAAGTCAGTGTGACTTCTGCTCCTAAATCTTCTACTCTGCTTGATACTGCTATCTTAAGTCTTTCTTCTGATCAGCTTTCTGTCATTTGAATGTTTCCACTATTGATGATGATTTCACTTCACTGGGAAATGTTATTGTGTTGCTAGGAAGTAAATGTGGTAACCAGGATGCTAAAAAACAACAAGAAGTTTGTAACAGTTTTCTTAAAAGCATTATATTCACATAAGTTAAGAGTGTCTGCTCACACGGGAAGTCTGTGATCATTAGGTAAAAGAACAGCCTGAGACATTTGTCTCCAGAATGAGAAATTGTAACATTTTCTTGCAAAGTGATTACAGAAGAAGAAACATCCGAGACATTGGCAGGCACGTTAATGAGCTGGCTCATATAGTAGGTGATTCTGAGAATGAAGTGATTGATATACAGGAGAAACCTTTGGAGATCAAAGAAGAAAACTGTAGAAATAAGCCCTGTTATAGGAATAAGGATTCTAGTTCAGGTACTCCACTTCCTTAAAAGTCTCAAAAAGTGGTGCTAATTTAATGTCCCTCTACGATAGAAAACTGCATGGCAGACACAAACGGTGTTTTGACACTTCTCTTTCTTACCCTTTGTCTAGTAATTATATGAATCAATAATAAAATATCTTTGACTTGGAATGGTAACTTTTTCACAACCACTCTGCAGAAATGCCAGTACCTTCACAGGTACAAGGCAAGAAAATCATCCCTTGCACTTTCTGACTCTAACTTCTGTGGGAAAATTGCAATTGTTCTGGCTAGAATGTTGCATGGTCCTATGGGAGTGCCAAGGCTATTTATGTTTTAAGCTTTATTAATATAAGATGCAGGATTATTTTCCTGGAAAAATCTTGAGATAGGGCTTTGTGGTTGTTTGCTATTAAGTGGACTGTCTAAATAAAAATACAGTGGTTAGACAGAAATAATGGAATTTATGATTTGCCATATAAGGATTTCTTCTTTTCTCTCTCCTTTTCAATTTTATTGTAGCTAAATTTCCACTTTTGTGTTTGTATTTTCAAATCTGTAATTAATTGAGGGCTCATTTTATTGTACATTTGAGTCTAATTACTTTTTTGGTGGGCTCAATCTGGTATTTAGACATCTAAGTACTTGTGAAATACCAACAATTATTTGAAAGTATAATTACTTGCAAGCAAAAAGACAAGTGGAAGGGTGACATTTTCTTTGGAAATTAGCCCTTCTACATTATATATTTATTTATATAATACACACAAGAGACCAATTCATTTTTGGAAAGATAAAGTGGAATTCTTGTGAAATCCTAAATGACTCTTTCTCTTTCCTCACTGATGCTGTAAGAAGCAGTCAAAAGGAAATGTTCAGAGTAGGCAATCCTTCCAAAAAATCCATTTATGCATTACAAAAAAAATCACTATACACATCAGTATTGAAGATATTTAAGTAGCTAATTCTTTTTCTGAACATTTGGCAAATATAAAATTCTCTTAGAGAAACTAATAAGTGGGAAAATCCTACTAAGTGGTTTTGCAGAATTAGCTATGAGGAAAGAAAATATTTTTATGGCTATTTCTTTAACTATCCCATAAACATATAATACGTAATTGCATGTATATTTAAGTAAAATGTTTTTTCAGAGTTCAGCAATTGCCTCTGAAATTGTTTTATCATATATGAATTTTATCTATTTCTTATTGCATTATGAAGCAGCTTTCCTGTTTTACATATAATGACTTCAATTTAATCTAGTTATTGGTAGTTTAATCTGCTGTCCAAAGATCTGGAACTGGATCATGAGAAAATAACTATTTTTAACCATGTTTGCTTTAAGCAAATATATCTAGAAAATGTAAGAATCCTCACCAGATTTTAAATTATTTTTAAGAAAAAATGAGTTTGGAAATGAAAAAGAGAAAATAGTATGACAGATATAAAAGAAATTATTATTTAAAATAAATTATTTTGCAGAACCTGATGGTCCTTTAGATAACAAGCCATTTATTTCCCTTTAAAGAAAAAGAACAGACAATATGAATAAGAGAGAAGGCATCCTAGAGACACATTATTGTTGTACTAATTCTGTAGAAATTACTGTTAATCAAACTTAGACAAACATTGCCATATATTATTCTTTAGGTAAGCAGAGAAATTTGATATCCTGGCATATGACTCTGTCACACATACAAGGGACAACAGCAAATTAAGTTGTCTCAGAAATATTTCTGAGGAATTAACAGGGATTAAAGATATGTAAGATATCTGAAAATTTTCAGAGTGCAGCAAAATGTTAGAGGGAATTAGACCCATTTTATATATCTTAAACACACAGGTGACAAATATGAATCCTGTATTTCCTCTAGGGCAAAACTAGGGTTCACATTTTCATCATAGCTTCTGAATATCTGCAGAGATGGACATTGGCACCATTTACACTTTTAACAATCTCTGGTATTATGGGCACACAATTTCCTTTGAAGTAACTGGAAATTACCCAGCAGCATTTCAGGGAATGACCATCCAGTGCTTTCCATGCCAATTACACTTCAAACTCACCACAATCTGATATTTCAGTCCATCTACCTGGAGACAAGAAAAATTCTTAATTTAAACTGTCCATGCTTTCTTCAAAAGATGGAAAGATAGGATAATCAAACATAAATTTGAATCAATATAACCTCAATACCACATTTTTATAAGCTTTTACTAGTTAGTTTACCACCTGAGTTATGGAAGAAAAGGTCAAAATTTACCTCCCATTCCTTACCCATTCCTTACTGGAAAGCAATTTAGGGAAAAAACCCCAATAACTAAGACCACATTAAAGTTTTCACCAATATTGGTCTGACAGCCTTCTATTGAAAAAAACTCAAGACTTGCTATTAGATGGGGCAAATTTGAATGACAAAGGCTGAAAAAAAATCTTCCAATTCTTAAATTATTTATCTGGTATCTCCCTATAAGGTACACTGAATAATCACTGCTTGAGGAATGTTGAGGAGATATAATTTTTCTGGCAGAAAACGTAAGTCCTGGAATGTGTTAAATGGTCACCCCACAGACATGGACAGAATCAAACTGCAACTAGGGTCTTAGGCCCCAACATTAAACATGGGGAAACCCTATGCTGAAGCCTTGTTTTAAGTTCAAGAGAAAATTATTTTAAATCATGACCTTCTTCTACTTCTGAAAATGCCTCAAATTTGGAGTTACGTTATTGTCGTCTACTTTGATTGAACCAGGATACTGACCAAAGCTGGTGTAAAGATGATCTTGGATAGATTTCGGATCACTGCTCTGTCAGAGAAAAGAAAGAAAAACAGGAACTGGATTAGACAAGGCCATAGTCTGCTTTTAGGTATGAGCATTGTCTTTGAGACCCTTAACACCTCTCAAAGAATTTTCATGTCATCGTCAGGTTTTTTTCCCATGTGAATCTAAAGTGACAGCATGATGCTGGATGTTTTACACTATTTCCTTGATAGAGTTATGCTTCTCACAGGAGAAGAAATGTGTTCTTACTGCATCTGGCTACCAAGTGAGCATACAAAAGGAGATAAAATTCAACATCCAATAATCAAGAATTATCTCTAAGTATGTTAAAAGAAATTATTCTGACAACAATAGGAATTCTTCAGTCCCACATATCTCTAAGAAATATTTAATGGAAGCTGAAATTAGACTGGGAACATCAAATAATAGTAACATAAATATGTGATTGCCACAGCTTGCTTGGGTATGAAAATGCTTTTTCCCAAACCATTACTGGCCTGAGAGATGTTATCAGCTAGCAAGTGTTTGCTCCCTAGAGCTGTGGTAACTAGTGCTGTATGATTTCAAAGGAGCAGAGATATCCAAAATAGTCATTAAGCATTCTTTTTAAGTAAAAAATTGGATACTTGTTTTAAAATAGGTACTCTGGGAATACTTTTGCTTGGCTGAAAAATAGGATCAAATGAACTGACAGATATAAGAAAAATTCTCTTTGTGGCTGACTCACACAGTATTCAGGTTTCATTTAAAATTCATTTTAAGAACACAAAGCATTTCAATTTCATCTTCTCTGCCTCCAGACCACACATTATTGCATGATACGAGACATCACCTTCAGATTTATTTATTTTTAAAGTATGGGTGGAAATGCTTTAGTATGTGATAACGTAGTTTTAAATTTAATCTGGATAGCAGCAGAAATGCTAATATTAGGCACAGATGTTGTATAAGTTTATTTGCTAGGTTTGCTAGGTTTACTAGGTTTCAGTGCCTAGCAGACAACAGTACATACCTTCCAATTTCACTTTTCTAGTACACTGACTTTTTTTTCCTTCCTTCTTCCTTCTTTTATTCTTAGCTTGTTTGTTCTCTCTCTGCATCCTTGAGCAGCTCATCATTTAAAATTTCTGAAATAAAAAACAATGTCTGCCTGTCTTGCACAGCTGCTGAAACTGATGGTCTTTTCCAGCCCAGGCTTTCTCCTTTGGTGGCCTGACTGCTTTAGTATGGACTTCCTTGAATAATTACCTAAAGATTGCATTCTTCACAGGAACGCACTGGCACATTGGATGTAATTTGATCAGGTTCAATCAAATCAGCTATTACAATGGTATTGCTTCAAAAAATACTTCCTGCACTTCTGAGCTCAGCTCTGCAGCCTGCCTCCAAGCTTAATACACTTTGTTGTCATTTCTCACTGTCACTAACCTCCTACATCTTTTTTGCTAATACAGCATTTGGGAAAGATGTCTTAAGTAGCAACCTTATAAGACACAGCCTTATATGACACAGAAAGGAAGAAGAAAGGCATTCTACATGTACTTTTACCTCCAGGAACTCTGCAGCTGGTTCCCTCTCTTCTCCTCCTGACTAAGTATGTGGAAAACTGTTATCAATTCCAATTTTGCTTCTGGTGCTGTGTTAAAAATATACATTGCAATTAGGCAACAGCGAGTAAAACATTGATCTAAACAGAATTAAGTCAGTTTCCAGTCTAAATTCTTACATGGTTTGCACAGTGATGTTGGGATGATCTGATATATTTGCCTAGTGTATCTATTCAGTTTGGCAGGAATAGTTTTGAACACAGCAATATCTTTACCATACTTTTTTTTAGACTTATGTTGCACCAGTGAACATGATGCCTGAAAGACCTTTGCTACCTTAGAGCTAAGGAGAACAGGAGAGTGAGGCAGTTAAGACACATTAGTGGTGAATGTTTTACTATTTTCACCTAAAAGGGACTGTCCCAAAAGTTCTCCAACCAGTGGCTGCTAATCTATTCAGTGTGCACTGGTGTCTGTGGTTATTTCTCCTCATGTGCAGAACTTTGCATTTCCCCTTGCTGAACTTTATGTGTTTCATCTCTGTCTGTTTGTCAAACCTAACAAGCAGGTTGCTGCTCTATATGGCAGCACAACAACCTGGTGGACCAGCCAGTTCCCTCAGTTCTATGTTTTTGAAACCGCTGAGGGTGCACTCCATCTCCTCCTCCAGGTGTTAAGTGAAAGTTTTCAACAGTACTGGTCCCAGTATTGACCCCTGGGCTATACCACCAGTGACAGGACTCCAACTGAACCCTTCACTGCTCATCGTAACTCTCCAGATGTGGCTGTTCAGTGGGTTTTCAATTCACCTCACTGTGTCCTTATCTTTGTAAGCTTCTCTATGAGAATTTTATTAGAAATCATGATGAAAGCTTTGCTAAGTTGAGGTTAAAAAGCATGAACTGCTCTCCCCTATCAAACCATGACCTCACTGAGGTTGCTGAAATATGATTTTTCCTTCTTATACCCATACTGACTACCCTTCACCACCTTCTTGTCCTTCACGTTTTTGGAATTAGATTCCAGACGGATTTTCTCCATCACATTCCCAAGGACTAGGCTTAAACCATCTCCTCTTAGGATTCAGAACACCATCTCCTGGCTACTGCAGTCAAGGGCTACCCTGACTTTCACAACCTTTAACAGTTCTTTCTTGTTCATAAGTATCAGATCCAGCACAGCACCTTTCTTTGCTGGTTCTTCAGCTACCCGGACCAGGAAGTTGTCTTCAACGCATCATAAAAGTCTTCCAAATTACCTGAGTCCTGCTGTATTGTCCGTCTAGCATATATTAGGGTGTGTGAAGTTCCCCATAAGAAACAGGGCTTGTGAATGTGAGGCCACATCTATTTCCTGATCAGGAGGTCTATACTGGATTCTGACTACAAAAGGAGCTGTGCTGGGCTGCCCATGAGTCTTTACCCGTAAGCGCTTGACCAATTCTTGGACAAATCATAGAGGCAGACCTACATGTAATTCAGCTGTTTCACATAAAGGGCAAATCCTGCTTCTCACCTTCCCAAGTCTTTCCTTCTAAAGAGCCTGTATCCCTCCACTGAAGCACTAAGCCATGTGCACCTTTCCACATGTTTGTGTAGTCTCAATGTATTGTAATGCCAGAGCTGTGAAGAAGGGGAAGCTTGGAGGGAAATGGTTGTTTTTATGATAAGCAAGAAAATCAGCCTGGCTTAAGGCAATCTTTTGCTTTACTTATTTATGTGATAACAACAAGATTTAAAAAATGGAAACAGCTAGTGCCTGTTTTGTATTAGTATGACAAGTTTAAAATGTAAGGAGTGCAAGACTAGCTAAAAACTGTCTAGCTGATTAAATTTGATAGCCTTGTAATAGAATTTCATAGGACTTTGCAGAGGTGTATGGTATAGAAATATGACTGCATGCTGAATAAACTTTTAGATCTCATCTTTTTTTTAATACCAATACTGTCCATACCAGGCTCTGAAGTATATTCCTCAACTAGAAGATTTGCTATATTTAAATAATGCAGCAGATATGCAGATAAGCCCTTGGGAAACATCAAACTTTTCAGTTATTTAAACCAAATTAACTAATAAAGTGTGTACTTTACAGACTGTACAGGTGCTTGTACTTTAGCTTTTAAAAATTACTTAGAAGAGATACAGCTGAACAGCTTCCTGGTTTCTTCTTTTTATCAGCAGTACTGTCTTATTCCCATATTACCAAAACATAAACCAAGTTAAATTTCTTCAATCGAAGTTCATTTAAAGGATATTTCAGCTCCAGAGCTAAAAGACCAAACTGAGGCTAATCCAATCCTTTCTGAAAGTGATACATGACATTTACAAAATTATTTTCTGTAGGTATAAGACAATTATTTTTATTTTTTTTTCTGATTTAAATCTATTATTTCTCTTCCATTTAAAACAGATTTTTCTATAGAGGACCTCTGTAGCAAAAAGAACTTGGTATTTGATAACAGTTGGGTTTTTTTGTAGCAACATATTAGTGTGATGAAAATATTAGTGCAACAATTAGGTACAATGAAAAAGATACTTTGAGTGATTTGGGAATATATCCAAATGTAAAAAAAATACAAAATACTGTAAAACAGAAACTCTACTCCTGATCAATATATGTTGCTGTGTGTTCTGCAATACTAGAAAATTTAGGATGCAAACAGAGTAACAGTAAGAGAAATTGAAATACTTTCTGTTTAGATAGATATTCCAACAAGGAAAATATTTTAGAAAAAGCTTGAAAGTAAAATTAATCTATAAAAACTACTAACAGGAGTAGTGTATTCCACAAAGAAAGAACAGTTCATATTGAAAGATCAGTCTAGTAGACAGAACCCTGACTGTTCTGGACATTTTTTTTTACACCCATTTGTATAAATGTGTTCTGGTGCATCAGCCCTGCATAAGGCTGATGGATGAAAGACCAGCTCATAGCCTGAAGCAAGTACAGTGGTGGGATCACTATGAGCCAGATAATCCAACAAGTTAGAGTAATTTACTCTAATGCACCTCGTCTGATTGTCAATTACCTGTTGTAGAGGTTGGGTCATGAGTTCTCCGCCCCCTGATGTTATCATATGCATTGTCTCTGCCCTGAGTTGTAAATCTCCCTAGGTTGCTGGAAAGTTCTCTGTTCTTCGGTTCCCTTTTGGTTGTATGTTCTCCTGCCCCTCCTTCCTCCTCTCCCATGGGACTGTATCCCTAAACTCCTCCCAAACCCCACCTTTGCCTCAATCCCATTGG
>VZTE01006665.1:74888-119029 GCA_013397775.1 Eulacestoma nigropectus
CTGAGCCTTTGCCTGGATCTCTCGGTGCCACGCAGCGGCTCCTCTCGCACTCCCCTCAACCCAGAACACCGCGCCTTGGGCATGCACAGTGACTCATTTGAGACAGGAGTCATTCCTGGACAGCTGCAAGTGACGCAGCATAAATGTATTATATGAAAGCACATGTGTCAACATTTGTCTTAATAGAATAGCTAATTAAAAACAAGATACAATATTTATTTTTATATATATATACATATATAGTAACCCAACACTTTTTTTTCACTAAAGCATTTTGTAAATGCCCACTGTGCTATATATATTTAGCCAAATTTGAAAACAATGACAAAACCCCATTAACAAAAATGATGAAATCAAGTGGGAGGAACCCAAATTTAAAGAATATTTAGAGAATATAAGATGGATATGTATCATGAAGAACGAAAATGCTGTTCCACAACAAATGTTGGTTCTCATGTACAAAGTCATTTGTAGCTCTGCAGGAACAACTGGTTTCCATTGTCTGTTTTCTGATTCATGGCGTAGGAAAAAATGCTGGGGAATGAAAATGGATGCCATTACTTACACACAGCATATTGGTAGAAGCTCAGGGATATTACTGTAGCTCTGAGCTTCTCTACTTTGTGGTAAACAACAGAAAAAGCCATTATGGGCATGGTTGAATAAACTCAAATGACAATGAAAGCAATTTCTATTACTGAGTTTTCACTTCTCATTTTTTAGATACTTGTATTGCTAGTTCTTACTAGTGTAGAGGAATATGAGTTTTGCAATGAAAATCCATTTTTAAAGACATCATATGTTTCATGGCCCTCAGTAAAGTGATGTGTCCCATGCCTATAGAAAAGTTTATCACAAAACTAAGAACAAAAAAATCTTTGAGACACCAAAGCACTAATCCGAAAAGAGTCAAAGTCACAATTAGAGACACTGAATAATAGGGTTGGGATAAAAAACCTGAATCCCCATCAGAATAAAGAATCCTACTTCCTCTTCTTGGTCATCTACAAATAATTAATTACTGAACTTCAACAGAATACAGATACTTTCATGTAAAAATGTGTTTCCACTCCTTCTTGGAGTTTTGCAAATGTGGAACATTTAATGTGAAGCCTGAAAATTTTGTGATGAGTACTTAGCTTTCAATGATACATATATCATATTTTTCAGAACTTAAAAGTCTTGCTTATAAGGTGCATCAGCTATCAAAAGCCCACCCAGCTGCTCTCTCACTCATCCTTCTCAAGAGGACAAGGGGAAAAAATAAGATTTAAAAGATCACGAGTTTCAAAATAAAGACAGGGAGATTAGTAACAAATTACTATCCTTGGCAAAACAGACTTGATTTAGGGGAGTTAATGTAATGAATTGTCAACTAAAATAGATATGTATGGTGAAAAATAGAGACAAATTAAAACAACACCTTACCCCTGCCTCCACTTTTTTATTAGCCTTCATGTCAGTTTTTCACTCACAACTCATCTGTATCCTTCCTGTAGCTCAAGCAGTACAGAGGATATGGGGATACAGTCTGTTCATAACTGTTCCTCTCTGCTGCTCCTTCGTCTTCACACTTTTTCCTGTTGCAGTGTGAGTCCTTCCCATGTCCCTCAAGATAAAGGTGCTCCAGAGTGGGATCTTCACCAGATGTAGTTCCTGATGTATCCATTTGCTTCCACAGGGCCACCTCTACTCTGGTGCCTGGACACCACCTTCCCCTTCTTCCCTGACCTTGGTGTTTTCACTGTTCTGTCTAACACTTCATTTCCTTTCTGCTCTCTGGTGTTTTGGGCCTTTCTTAAATGTGTTACCATTAGATGAACCACCAGCGTGGCTGCTGGCCTCAGCCCTGTCCTGTTGGAGCTGTATCTGGCATAAGGCAGTTCCTGGTCTCTCAGAGAGAGCACTGAACCCTCCCCACAGTCAAAACCTGGACATGAACATCCAATACAAGCAGCAAAAATGTTTGCTAAAGGGACTTTTAACTTTACACTTGCACTAGAATGGTTTCAATAATATCTTGAACATGGAACAGTTAGCAGTAAGACTGAAGGCATCTGAGTGGTTTAACCATGTTAATTAAGACACTGTGATGGCAGAACATCAATCCATGGGGGTGAGCCAGAACCTCCTACTGTTTGTTGCCCCCTGCCTGTGATTGCTGAGCTGTTGGGGTAAGGAAACAAAGAACCCAAAGGCCTCAAGTGCGAATACTGTTCCTCTCTGTGACCTTGGCTTCAGACTCTGTCATGTTTTAGCTGTGTTACCTAATAATCTGTGCAGGCACTGGCTATTACTTACTAGGAACAAAACAATAACTAAATTTTTCAGGCCATCTGAGAACATCTGCCAGTAACTTTCAAAAATGTTGCTCCTGTGTGTCCACAAATACAACATATTTTAAAAAGGGTTGTGTGCATGGGAGAAGTTATTTAAGCAGCGTGTTTGTTTATTATTTGCTTTTATGTTTTTGTATCTCCTCCCCTGGCAAACCTGTTGCCCTGAAACCTTAAGCTAAATTTCATGGGCTTCATAAAATAACTCACTACCCTAACCTATACCTCATTATTGCTTCTCTCTGTGCCTTGGGAGGACTCAGCTTTTCCATAAAGGTTACAGCTAAATTTTAGTTGCTCAAACCTTCAGCCTGTCACCGGTCCATTGTTGCGGCGGGCGATGGTAGATGCTGCAACGTTGCGGCGGGTGATGGTAGATGCTGCAACCTTCCTGCAAGCATCTCCTTAGATGAGGCGCTCGACATGGTCGCGAGGACACGCACACACAGCACGCACACCAGGCATAGCTCAGAAAAGAAACCGATGACAAAGAGGCAAGAAGGGTCTTCCTGTAGGGTTCCACAGAGACGTTTAATGCATCCAAACACCCAAAGGGCTCCAGGGACAAAAACCAGAAATGAGGAAGGGTCCAGGGATTTTATACTGGGTAGTAAGGGGCAGAGAGAGCATCAGGGCCAATGGTCTGAGGGTACAAGGGCGGTACATAGGTGGGGCCAGGGTATCGGGACCAGTAGGGACACAACAGGGGAGTGGCTAAGGTGCAGGGGCCAATGGGTGTCGAGGGATGGGAGAACATTCCAGCTAGGATTACATATAAGGTAGAAAGGGGGCAGGAAGGCCAATGGGCCAACCAGGGGAACAGAACTGGGATATATTAACATAAAGTAACAAGGGATGGTGGGAGAAACCTTTTCTGTCTCCCTAACTGTGGGGTAGGTTCAGGGCTTCTTCCTCCAAGGGATTCCTTAATTCCTTTGTCTTGTAGGCTCCCTGACCTCCACAGTTCATTGCTGCTGCTTTCTTGACCTTGCAGATAGTAGTGGTGGCAATATGTAATTCCTTATCAGAGAGGAAACAGAAGAGTAAAGAGAGAAGTGAAGGGTAGAGAGAAGTAGTACGTACATAAAAGAAATTAAACATAAAAGCTGTCAGCCATATCCTGTTGTTTTCTGGTGCGTGTGATTAATTTCTAAGCAATTTTTTTCTTAGTCTGGGTTTTCACAGAGATTTGATTAGGAGGGCTTGAGGAGTTCCTGAATGTGAGTGACTGTAAAAGGAGAAAAACATGAAAAAAAATTAAAATTTTTTACAATTACTATGCTAAAGTGTTCAGAGGAGGGGAGGGGCTGTTTGATTTTTTCCAAGGAAACAAGCACAGACACAACAAACAGGTCCAGAAGAAATCAAAAGCTTCTGTGCTTTGTGCTCCATCATCAATCTGAAAACTTCAGAATATGACTTGAAACCAAACTTTCAGCCTTCTCACCAATGTCAGATAAGACAAAGTACTTCAGAAATTAAACTTACAGTAGAGCATAGTGTTTAACATGACTTTATAACATGTAACATACCCAATAATTATTTTCACAGTAAATGTCATAAATGTACTCCCAAACAGCAGCACCATTAAATATACTCTCCTTCTTTCTGTCTTTCCACTCAGTTTACATAATTTTTCTTACTTCTACATTTCTTCCTTCCTTCCTTCCTTCTCTTAAAAGTTTCAGATGGAAATCCTAAAAAATTATATCCTGAGTTTATCACATCAATTAAGAAAAATTTCTATGTAACCCCAAATAAACATGACCAAAAATAAAGATAACATGGAATATCTTAGAAAATTAAACTTGGAACCTTCCAGTCAAGCTGGTTTGCTTTGATTCATTTCTGACTGCTGGGCTACTTTTTCCGTGGGAATAGTAAAATCCATCCCTAGCATGACTTTACAACCCTCTATGAAATCTTTCTTAATCTCATTTCTGTCCTGCACTAAGCAGAGAAAACTCAAATGCCAGCACCAATCTTGGCAACACACACCCAAAGAGAAAGTACACACTGAACCAGGAAGGATATTGCCAGCTGAGATTTCCACCAGCTGGTCAACTGTGGAGCTGCCACAGCACAGTCAGTACTGGAGGTTTAAACAAGTTTATTGATCATTAGAACAATTTTACTGCTATATCTCACATAAATTATGAGCAAAACATAACATGAAAATCTATAAGCCTGAAAGTGTGTTGTGTGAATTTACATCAACTTATTATACAAATACAATAAATATTGTTGAAAAATAATATAATAATGTATGCAATGTATTATATATGGAATGTGTAATACAGTAATATAAAAATAGTCACTATAAATATGTTATACATTTATATTTATGATTTTTATGAATATTATGCATTCATATTTTCACTTCTAGAGAAAATACAAATGTCTTCTGAAAGATATGTACTCTATAACCGTTCACCAGAGGGTGGAATGAGGTGGATTTGAAGCAACTGTAGGTCAGTTCTATTCAACTGGTTCAGTTTAGTCTCTTTAATTCATATGTCCTTAGTTAAGGATTTAGCTTTCTCTGTATGTTGCTGTTCTCTTTTACCATGGACCCCTTGGAGAAAGCCAATTCCTGCATTTTTTTCTATGTGCATTCAGGTCAGTGACTGTTACTTTGTTTATTAGATAGATTCTGCTTGTGAGTAAAAAGAACAGGCTGTTTTTTATACTTCTCATTAACTTCTTAGCCTCAGCTGTGTTTCACAAGAAATTCTGTTTTTAAAACCCTGAGATCTGATAAAAACTAGGTAAGGACTTACTCTTATAGTTACCATGTGTTTAATTTCCTCTCTTTTATTCTGAGATAAACTTGTGGAAATTGGGTCCACTATACAGCATTCCATGCACACTGGGAAAAAAAAAAATTCTTCATTCTCTGTATAAGCCCATAATGTAGCAACATGTTAAACAGAAAATGTAATTCTGATTATTCCATCTCCCAAGGTCACCCAAGGACAGCAAGACAATGGAACTGCAAAAGGCAAAGAGGGTAAAGTACATAAATGGAAACATAGGATAAATAAAGATTAGGTTAAGATTATATGGGGTAACCTGAAAATAAAATAGATGAGTAAAAAGGAGATGTGATGCTGGTCTGCCAAATCAAGAACCTTATAAAAAATTAGAATAAGCAACGATCAGTATTTTGTCAAATGCAAGAATCAGTATACACACAATTAAATTTACAGGAGGAGAAATAAAGTAAAAAGATGTTGCTGTTGTACCGGGGATGGAGAGAAACGAAGCAGGCACAATTCTGCTTTTCCTGAAATCTGCCTGCTTCATTTCTCGCCGTCCCCGGTACAACAGCGACAAAAAGTATTTTTTCACATTGCATGTATTTCACGTTTATAGTGTCTTAAGTCTAAAAAATATAAATGAAATTAAAAGGGAACTAATGGAGAGGAGGTGTCCAGATTATTAAGCATGGTGATTGTTTTTCGAAGTGATTATAGGATACAGTGGGACAGACACTCTTTTATATTTGTCCTCTAACATCTGCTGGTGCTCTTGGAGAAAGAAACAAGGTTAAATCTTTAGCCTGACTTGGTGGTTCTATCCTTTCACATTCTTACGAAGAGTCATCACAGATAATTTTCATTAATTATTGAAGTGTTGATCAATGGTGATGTAACTAGATGGCTTGAAGAGCTCTGTAAGTATTTCCTTTTAATGGGAGAATTTAAGCAAAAGATCACACTGAACTTGCATAAGCCTGAAATAAATTTTTTTTTGTTTTATGGGCATCTGCTATTCTGTAGTGTTGTAAGTATGCACAGGTTTAAAATATCAGTAGAATTTAGGAAAATGAAAGGAAACTGAGGGGAAAAAACCAACCAAAAAAATTATTTTTAATGGGATACCGTTGTCAAGCTTGCTTTTCTGCAACACACAAAGTACAGATAGCCACTAACTACTGGTGAATCTCTGGGAGAGCTGGGCTTTTTTGACAGTAGATCTCTAGTCAAAGCTTACTGTTTTCCTGGACTTTCCTAAATGATGTACTAGTTCTTCCTTTGGTGCTCATGTGTCCAAGAGCCACATGCTTTTAAAATACTTTTACCATTTTCCTGGGCCATGCAAACAAGAGGAGAAAAGTGTTTTTTAAACAGTTTGTATCTCAGCAAAAGCCATACAAGCAGGTGGCAGTGCAAGTAGTAATATTTACTCTCTTTAAACCTCCATTACTGCTATAGGTTTCATTTTACATACATTCTCTCACTTCAGTACCTAAACCCCTCAATATCATACGCAGTGTTTTATCATGCATTCACTCTAAAGGTTTTAGAACAGGATTGGAATCAGGACTCCAGTGCTTGTGTCAGCTCACTCTGTTTTACCTACTTTACATTTTTTCTGATAAATGGCAGAATCAAGATAGTTGGTCTAGTAGACATTAGGTCTGATACTATAGCTCCCAAATCTTTATTTGTGTTAGGCTGAGCACATGGGAATTCCAGGCACTAACAGTCGTGTTATTTGTCACTTTCAGTTAAGAAAGGCAGGATGTTTCAGCTTTTCTTCCTGCATTCTCAGCAGAAATTCTGAGATGGAGAGAGCTGAGACAGGCCCTGGTCTAAAATAAATTCTTTATGCTTCCCATTAGGCCTACTTGTGCATGCACATATCTGTTTCCCTTCTAATTAAAATGTAAATAGATTAACTAAAAGTACCTGTGATTAAAATTTGATGTTAGACTGTAAGAAGGGAACAGTGAAGCTTCATATGGCTCGTAGCAATTGTGGCTACCCAATGTGAGGTTAGTTCAGTGCCTGCCAATACTTCTTTAAGAAAATGCCTGATTTAAACACTGGGTCAAGGCCTAAAAATCATTCATGAATGACTGTGAATCTATACAAGTTACTTTCTCTTTGGCGTATCTAATCCTACCAGACCTATCATTCCTTTTTCTGAGTCCTAAATGGTAGGTCAGGCTTTTTTCACATCCAGGGATGCCTGTTCCTTGGTTAAGCAACTTTTCCTTCATAGCTCAGCATGTTGAGCAAACAGGGTATCTCTGATCATGCAGAAGAGACATGCAGCTATGGCATAGGGGAAATGAAACAGTCACTGGAGAAATGGATTTGACCTTAAATCAGAGCAGTATAAGGGCTTGATGGAGTTGTATTTCTGAGGATTTCAAATTATAGAGTCTGATTACTGCATGTGAAATTCCTAATGTTTGAGGCTGACCTACAGACAGGATGTCTGCTTGAATAAAATCCAAACACCTCATGGAACAAAAGCTGCTCTAAGGATTATACCTATGCACATTACATCATCCTATGCTCATCGCAACCGTCACTGAGCACATTTTGAACAAAGAGTTTTAGAAACATTAGAAGAATGCTTGCAACATTTCAAGTATCAGCTCATTCTTCTGTAGCTCTACAAAACTGAAGTATGACAATTACGGTGGCATTTATTGTCATCCTGACCTTTGTACTGTGTTCTGCCTATTTAGAGGAAGATCCTGACAACAAGGAAGTACACTGAAGTTTTGCCATTGAATAAAATTGATACAGGGATGTACTCAGTCGGTGTTCTGAGAAAAATTACAATTGCAGAAGACAAGGAAAATACTCTTCAGAGGGAAGGTGATACTTAAAAACACCAGTAGCATTTTAAAAGGGATGAGGAGGTGAGCCGCCCTCACTCAGGCTAAGCAGAGGGAACAATGGGTTGCTTTGTACCCTTGTCATATTTTGAAAGAAGAAATTTCATCTTGAAAAAGGACGCAGAAGTTCAAAGCTAGAGCCAGAGAAGAAAAGAATTTTCCCTAACTGGAATTACCAACACAGTTATTTGCTTTGAAAAAAATAAAAGAAAAAAAGAAATAGGTAGGAAGGAAAAGTGGTTCTAGAAGCAGAGTTGTGCAGGGTAACGGGAAGGCTGCAAAGCAGATGGGAAATTGGGAGCCAAGAAACTGTTCAGCACTACATTATTGCCTCTTCCAGTTATCTCCTTTTACGAGGAAAGACAGTGAAAGTCCTAGGTATTAATTACATAAAACCGAATGCTTATATTTCGATTTTTGTACTTAAAGTAACTTTCTGGTACCTTCCATAAACACTTTCTATGTTTCTCCTAGAATGTTTCTGTTAGTGTGATGTTGCTATTTTCTCTTTTATATAATGGTTGCCAAATAATAAGAAGCAGAGAAGGTCATACTCCAAGTATGACCTTTGCCACCATTACCATATATTAGGCCACATATTCTTTAAAGAGCTGGTTGATTCTTTAGTTGTTTGTTCACATCTTTTATTAATTATTTGCTTTGTTATTAATGATAATGTACTTGTATCCATCTTGTAGTTTCCTTTTTATTGACTGGAGTTAGTCCTCTTATTGCATGCATATATGTTTATATATATATATATTTATCACTGTTTTATCTCAGATCAATCACTTACTGAGACTCTAAGGCCAGATTTTGCTTACAGTTTCATTTGACTGCCTCTCTAGTCTCTTTTTTAATCTTGATTCTGTAAAACCTTTATGCAGCTTGTGCTCTACATGGTTTAGACTTTCCACATGTGCATAGCTAAACCAATCTTAAAAATACTTTCCTGCCTACCCCTCCCTGCTTCTTGAGCTCAACTTCATTCCTGATTTCTCGACCTCTTCCCACCCAAGTGATGCATTGAATGGAGGTTTTGGTCAGTTCATCAGATGTCTTTGCTGTTCCTTCCTCCTCACTCTGTTCTCCAGCTCCAGCGTGGGGTCCCTCCCACAGGAGAAAGTCCTCCCTTAACTTCTCCTATGTGAGTCTTCCCATGGTCTGCAGGTCTTCATGAACTGCTCCAGCATGAGTCCCTACCATGGGGTGCAGTCCCTTAGGAACAGGCTGCTCTACAACAGGCACACCACGAGGTCACAAGCCCTGCCAGCAAACCTGCTCCAGAGTGAGCCCATCTCTCCATAGGTCTACAGGTCTTTCCCAGGAGCGTGCTCCAGCACAGGCTTTCCATGGGGCCACAGCCTCCTTTGGGACATCCACCTGTTTTGGTGGAGGTTCCTCCAAGGGCTGCAGGTGGATCTCTGCTCCACCATGTATCTCCAAAGGCTGCAAGGGCACAACTGCACCATAGGCTTCAGGGAAATCCCTGCTACAGCACCTGGAGCACCTCCTGCCCCCTCCTTCCTCACTGACCTTAGTTATCTGCAGGACTGTTTCTCTCACATATTCTCACTCCTCTCTTCTGAATGCACATTGTGCAGCAACTCTTCCCCCTTCTTAAATATATTTTCCTAGAGGTGCTACAGTTAATCACTGATGGTCTTATCTGTGGCCAGTGGTGAGTCTGTCCTGGAGCCAGCTGGCATTGGCTCTGTTAGATACTGGAGAAGCTTCCAGCAACTTCTCACGGAAGACAACCCTGTAGGCACTCCTTTACCAAAACCTTGCCATGCAAACCCAAAACAGATACAGAGAGCTCTTTGTCACTCCAGTTTTGTTGTATGCCTCTACTGTGGCACAGTAAACTCTACATCATTCACAGGTAGTATTATCATGCCGCATGGTTCAGTATGACAACACATATGGTAGATCAAAAATACTCAGTTTGCAGGAAACAAATGTTATGTTCCTGATCATAGGTAATGGAGAACTAAACTATAGTTTCTCTTCAATAGTTTTATTTTTAGTAGATCCTTCATCATAATCTTTGTAGGAATTCCTTCAGAATTAATACATCTCTGCATTTTAATAGCTTTACAAACTGCAAAGAGGCTTTTATTTATTTTTTTTTTTTTATGTCTTGTTCTCCTTGTAGTATGCATGCTCTGTGTAGTTGTCCTTATATTGTTCTGGAATGGTGTGCAGGTCCAAAGTGACTGCATTCTCTCTTTCAAATAATTCCCTTCTCTAACTTGCACCTGTATGCACATAACCTTTATTTTGTTCTTCAAACAAACAAACAAAATGAACACATAAGTATGGGCACCCTAAGTTAAACTTTTCAGCTACTGTATAAACACTGGATTCTACCAGTAATTCTGCTCCAGAATTTTTCTGCTGCAGGATGAATACCAGAGAGTCTGGCACACATGCTGTGCTTGGCATTAGTTATTCATTCAAACCTTGAATGTTTATTAATGTCTCTTGACTGAATGATTAATGACACTGAGTCTGTTCCAGAATGAAGCTTAAACTGTTTATGATTTATTTCCTTTATACTCATCCTTAAGCTTGTCTGCTTTGACATCATATTCTCAACAACTTAGAGTGTATATACAAAAGTACAGCCTGACCTGGGAAAGCTATCTCCTCCACTTTCTCACTAGGAGGGTTTTGTGGACAAGAAGAAATTTAGCAGGCAGAATTATCAGCATATGAGGGGCAGTCCTCAATAGGAGCCTTGGTAATAATTCAGTGAATAAATTTCCTATTTATTTCCTATTCCACAATGGAACAAGATGAAAGAGTGATTTCTTCTTTAAAAACTGTCAAAATGCATCTATTTCTTGGTAACTGGAAAAGCAATACATCAGTCTTGTGACTGAGCTGGAAAACACTGAACTCTAGTGAAATTTGCATCTATATTCTGATCTGCAATGCCCTCTTATTCCAACCCTGCCTATGTCTTGCAAACACACTGATCGTTATCCATTGTAATTACTCCATCAGAGCGAGCATATCAGATGATAAAGTACAAACATCTTAAGACATAACAAATATGCAGTCACAAAAAAAGTAATTAAAATGTAGGCATCATTTCCTGATGAGTGGTAGAAAGTGTTCAGATAATCAGTCCTCAAAGTACCTTTTTATGAGGTTCAGTTTTACACTTTAAAGTGTGTAAAATTTTATAGAATAAAAGGTTAAGTCTTTTGTGTGAAACAAAAAGCTTAAAAGGATTAATTTACAGACAAAAAGTTTAAAGTAACTAAGTGTAGTGTCAGATAGAAGAGGAGGAGAAGAAGAAAGTGGAGTAGGATGAGAGGCCATGTAGGATACAATAGCAAGAATAGGGTAATTTGGAAAGAGAAGAAACTTACAGGGATGCTCTCTTTTGATTTATTGCCATATATGATAGAAGAACATGTAGGGTTAACTAAGGTTACGCAGCATTTGAAACCACAATACATCACACTACACCATTGTAAGCATTTTTCCAACATTAAAAGGCCACAAATCTAAAACACGTGTGTGTGAAACTGATACTGCTTTACAGTTTGCAGTACAAGAAAAAGTGCATCATTTCAAATGACGTTTGGACCAGCTGTCAACCAAAAAACTCCTTATATCAGTTGCAGCATATTGGATCATCCTTTATTGTCTGCAGCCAGGATGATATAGTGTTATAGGCAACAGCATTTAGAATAACTTACTGTATTTCCTGACCAATTTGATGTCAGACAATATCCTGGAGGAGGTGACTAGAAGTTACTATTTTGTATCATGAAAATTTTTTCAGACTCTGTCAGTTGCTGCCAAATCTATGCATATATGAAATATAGCCGTATCAGGTGCTTTAACTTGCTTAAGCTTCGTTGGGGTAAGGAAGAATTTCATGCTCTTTTAATAAGTGCATAGCAACATTACCTATTTAGTCACCACAAGTTAAAAATTACATTCAGGTAGAAAAAAAAATAAACTTATATGCCAATATTGCCATAAACACTGCAATCCAGTCTCTAATATATCACAGAACCTTCATTATGTAAAACTGACAATTCTAATGAAGTTTGTAGATTTGTAAATGAACAATGCCGCTATCATAGAACTTTTCACAGAAATCTCATCATAAGGTGCCTGTTTACAGAACTTTAATTTACTATTAACTTAACCTTTTTTTACCTGAATTCTGGAAGACCAAAAATTCAGCTCTTTATTTAAAAGGGGTATCAGATATACTGTGGAAGAGACCACTCTAAAATTCTGTGTAGAAATCTGACTTACACAGGAATATTTAAATAAGTGCTTTTTTTCTACTAAATGCATTCTTCCATCATCATATTTTAAGAAATATTTTCACAAGCATTCAGAATAAAAATCTATTTTCTATGTGTTTGTTTTCTGATTTATTTCAGACGTCTCTGCTGCACCCAGGACCTGAAGTAGGTCTTGAAGTTTCTTTATATTTCTTTTTAGGGTTTTCTGTTCTCTGTGCCTACCAACACCTATTAATTAACTTATTTAATTTTGTATCTAACTCTTAGATGATAAGCTCTGTAAATGAAACTTCTTTCCATTCTTACTGTTACTTCTTTGTAACACAGATCTAGCTACTAGTGTACGTAGCATCAATAAAGGTTCTGTATCCGATTACTAATCCCCATTCTGCTCCCAATCCACTTTCATAAAAGTTCTAACTGCTGTTAACTAGTTATACTGCAACTGAATGTATCATATGATTTATTAATATATGCTTACAACTTATTTGAATGAGTGAAGGGTACTTGAAAACAGATATAAGGAGAAAAAGTACAGATGTATACTTCTATGTGATTAATAGTTCTTATTCAGTTACATATAGATTCTCTGAGTGTGACCTCTGGGTTGTCCTAAATCATTGTTGGTACTGCTGCATGTCAGACAGAATAAATGCTTTATCTGTGTGCCTGATGATTTGTCTTGAACATCTTTATACCAATAATTTTCTACAGGGTTGAAAGGCTTTTATTATTTTCAGTTAAATCAATGAACAAACAAAACATTTGGATCATTTTTCCTTTATTCATTCTCAAGCAGTAGGTATACCTGAATTATGAAGGGATTTAGGGTTTATTTAATACAATCTTTTTGTTTGATAAATAAACCCAAAATGTTTCTCAGTGCATGGATGGTTAAACTGAGTATCTGAACTTTTGAGAAAATTTGGATTTAGGATAAAGCTCATGAAGTTTATTCAAGTAGGCTGTTACTACAACATGACTGATACTAACATCAAGGGTAAAGCAGTGCTCAGAAAATTTGAAAGTGGTTACAGGTTTGTGGTCTGTGTCTGAAAGGTTGTCATGGGAAGAATCTATACGGATCCCCTTGTCATTTCCTTCTTTCCAAGCCAGTTCAGTGTTTAAGCAAGATCTTGCTGAGAGAGAACTTCAGGATTTGATTTTCAATGACAGGAAGAGAATACTAGTGGCATATTTTCATGTTTCTTGAGCTATACCTTAAAATAAATCTCTAGCTGACTTTGAACGTAACTGAATCTTTAAGGTTTCAGTTCCTTTTCCCTGCAAGGTAGATGGAAGCAATTTCTTAGATGTAATGCTAGTCACTACTGTGGGATACTTCCACTGCCCACCCTTGGCCTGGCAGTTGTTCAGACAGGTATGTGAATAGTGGCTGTGGAATGGACATCCTAAACTTCCTGAGAGCACCTTTGCCCAAAATTATCAATTTAAAGGTGAAGATGACTATCAGATAGTTTAGACTAGTCTGGGTGTTACATGGAGACTTTAGAAATTAAAGGTGATTGAGCTGGAAAAGATATGTAGAAATGGTATGAGAACGCACAAAATTTGAAGTTGTAAAATTTGTGAGGGAGAGATCTAGAAGTCCAAACAGCAGTTATCAAAATCCCTTTATGCACTGCTAGAAATCTCCTATGACATCAGGACCTCTGCCTTGGCCAGCCAGAGTCATCAGATGCCGTGACAACTTGAATCCTGTCATCCATGGGTGAATATGTCCTCACTGGGAACAGCACAGGTACACACGTAAGGATGGAACACTCACATCTCCCACAGAAGGTGTGTGCAAGTGGGACAACCCATATGTTCAGGAGAGGGGGCGTTTGTGGCTGTAGGCCACAGTGTCTGTGAGAGAATGCGCATGCAGTTCTACATGTGCATGTGCATGGGTGCGAGGCTACAGGAATTGCCAATAAGGAGTGTTTCTTAGTGTTTTTTAAGCTTCTAACATGTAGGTTTATATACTGTACTGCTGATATCAAGCCTAAATGAACCACTAATGATTGACTGCCAATTATGAATCATTAATAAATAAATAAATTATTTTGATCTTGATTTGGTTTAAAACACATGAACTGAGCAGTTTTTCTTTATGACAATTTTCATTTTGCTGGTTGCATCAATACTTCAATAATTTTGTTGACTCTTATGATCATTAAGAAAAGGCATATGTATTTTTATGTGTAACATATTCCATCACTTATATGGATGTCCCTTTATGGAAGGATCAAAAGTTCTGCAACAGTTGCCTATTTGCTTTACATCTGATTTACAAAAGAAATAAATGTCTTTAAAAAAGCCCAACAGGAAATAAAAAAAGAGGCATGACTTGAGTCCTAGTTTAACTGTTAGGGTTTATGTTACTCTAAGAGCTGCAGGAAATACATTTCCTTATTAAATTTTCAAGCTCTAAGACAGGAGTGTGATCTTTTAATTTGATTGTGGTTCTCATTTCATTGGATTTTTTTTTGCTTTGTTTCTAGGACACTGCCTAGTATTCTAAAGAAAATGTACCAAGATTTTAGACATTCCTACATTACAAATAAACAGCAATAAAAATATTAAACCTAGAAATATATATAAAATGTGGTAAGGTTTAATTCCAAACTTGGTAACTTTCAAGTCAAAAGGTTAATTGAAGTCCAAATCTAATCAACCTAGGCACTATTGATTTTCATGACCCAAGTGAAAATTATGTGTAGATAACAGAATTAATTTTTTCTTTTGCTGCAAATGCCACTGAAGTTCATTGAGCTCTTAAAATATTCTGAAGGTAGCTCTAAATATGAAGACAAAGCACGTAACGCTTTCCCTCAGATCACCAAGAATGAGAGTAACCGTATACTTGTTCTATACCACCCCTCAGAGTGTCTGTTTTATATACGAGCCAGGAGGGGTAAAATGTGTCCCATCCTTGTCGCACGAAATCATAGAATCATGAAATATCCTGAATTTGAAAGGACTTGGAAGGATCAACTAAAGACAACTCCTGGCCCTGCACAGGACACCTGAAGATTCACCCCATGTGCCAGAGAGCATTGCCCAAGTGCTTCTTGAACTGTCAGGCTTGGTGCTGAGCACTTCCTGGGGAAGGCTGTTCCAGTGCCCAACCAGCCTCTAGCGGTAGTAAACACCTCTTGGCCTTCAACAGGTTTTCCCTCGGCCACGGACACGAGCTCGAAGGACCCGAGAGGCTGCCGCAGTGCGGAGGGATCTCGAGAGCTGGTGCAGATAGCTCGCACAGAGAGGGAGCTGTTCCAGCCGAGATGCCTGTCAGGCGCGCTGATAAAGGAGGCAAAGGAGGCGAAGGATCAAAGGAGGGGGTCTCCTCGTGTTCTCCTTTAACAGGGAAATGGACGAGAGAATCCCAGAGAGAGAGACCGGAGGGAGACCTGCACAGAACTGAGAGTGTGCAAGAGGTTTTGAGGGAGGCGAAAACTGGGCGGGGAAGGGGATACAGCCAATGGGTGAGGGGCAAGGGGGTGGGTACAGGGTTCTGAGGTCCAATAAAATTAACCAAGGGGAGGGTATAACAAACAACAACCAATAGAACACCACATCTAGCAGAACTTTCTGGAAGGTGGGGTAGGTCTTAGACTGGGGTGCCGCCCCCGGACTCCTCCTCAAAGGAGGAGTCTTCCACTTCCGAGGTGGAGTCTGCCTGAGTGACAGTGGCAGCAATGGGCGATGGTCCTCCCACATCTAGGGGTAGAAACTTTACCTAATACCAGACCTAAACCTCTCCTGAGTCAGCTTCAGGCCTTAGGTCCTGTCACTGCTCACCAGAGAGAAGAGATCTGTACGTGCCCCTCTGCGTGCCGTCAGGAGGAAGTTGGAGACTGCAATGAGATGTCCCCTCAGTCTCCACTTTCCTAGGCTGAATAGACCAACTGACCACAGCTGCAACTTGTATGGTTCCCTTCTAGACTCTTCAGCATCTTCACTGCCCTCCTTTGGACGCTCTCTTATAACTTCATGTCTTTTTTATATTGTGGGGGCCAAAACTGCACACACACGGGAGTCCAGGTGAGGCCACCCCAGTGCAGAGCAGAGCAGGACAATCCCCTCCCTTGCCTGGCTGGTGATGCTGTGCCTGATGCCCCCCAGGACACGGTTGGCCCTCCTGGCTGCCAGGGCACTGCTGACTCCTGTTCAACTCACCATTGACCAGGACCCCCAGCTCCCTTTCAGTGGTTCCATTCTCCAGCGTCTCATTCCCAACCCTCTACAACAAAAAACTCCTGCTCCTGTCTCCCCTACAAAAACACCCTAAACCCCCAAAACAAAAAAAAACCTAACAAAAAACCCCCCAAAATCCCAAACAAGCACCCAAACCAACCCAACCCAAATAAAAAAGCCCACCAAAACCAAAACAAACCAAAAAAACCCAAGCAAACAAAAAAACCCCACAAGGAAACCCAAAACATCAAACAAAAAGTGCTAACCCCAAACCACCATAAAAATTTAGCTAAAATAGTGGATCTTTTAAATGTCATATGGAGAAGTAATAAACAAGTGAGAAAAGTATGAAGGAAAATACAGGAATCAAAGACAAATCACAACCTATAGATAAGTGATCCTACCAAAACCAGTGTGGAAAAAAACCTTGTAAGATTATCTGTGGCTTAGACAAAAGTTGCCCAAACCAAGAATATATTCCTATCAGATAAGTCTCTCAAAAAATTATTTTGTTCATAGTACCAGGAAGATCTCTCTAGTTTTCTTTTCCAGTCAGAGGAGTTAGTCTAATAAAATCTTTCCTCAGTTTGAAACATCCTTTTTCACTGGTTTATTCAAATGCTTTCATCTTTCTCACCTCCCAACTCTTTCCAAAACTATTGAACTAAATCAACTGAAGTCAAAAGACTCTGTGGTTCTAAAATAATTATCTTTTGATCCTTAGTGTAATGCAGTAATAAAAACTATATTTTGTACCTTTGTGCAGAAATGTGGAACTATAAACACAATACTTAACTTCCTTAATTGCATAAGGGTTTGCTTCATGGTTTGGTTGCTTCTTTACTTGCCTCTGTTCTGTCGGCCTAAATTGTTTTATGTATAGCAAATATATAGTATGTGTAGATACAGGAGAAATATAATCATTAATCTTTCTCAAACTTCCCAAGGAATCAGAGTTTCACATGTCCAATGTATCTTTATATTTCTGTACTTTTTTAGATAAACTGATAAGGCTTTAACACTTGACATCCAATATTTTGCTGTCTGTAAAATATGATTATAGCTTTGAAAAAACTTTTTTTTGCAAACATCTTGTCATATGACACAACATACTGTAAACGTAGTGTTACCTTTTTCGATATAGCACTTCCACTGTACAAAGATGTGTGAGAAGCTGTTGCAATTATCACAGCTGGTAGAGAATAACAGTAGCTTGTATTTTGCTGGGATAGTGTACTAACACTTTTATAAAGGTACTTTTGAGGACATGTCAGGGAACATAAACCAGGCTTCAGACTGACAACAGTGAAAGTAGTCACAGAGGAGCCTGCCATATTAAGAACTTGATGAGCATTAACGTTAATTGTGATTTAGAGATTCTCTGTCTTGGAGACAGGACCAACAAAAATATCAGTTTCATTCTGTTTGTTAATTATGTTTCTTTGTAAATGTTCTGGAGCTATATTATTGCACACAGTGTGGAAAAGTTCTGGGGAACTTGCCCTTTACTGAAAGTTATAGTTGTTGCTTCCCTTAAGATAAGAAGTAACTGATGAATCATTTGTTGATTTACACTAATAACAGTTTGAAGATATTTTTTTATAGTACAATTTAAAAAAACCTTGTACCTTACAGAACACTTTTGTTTTCATTTTTACACAAAACAGATAATTGTTTTTATGCTAATCACTAACTTTTTAGTGGAAAATAAAGGAAGAGAAAGGGAAGGAAAAAGGCAGAAAGGCAACAAATAATTCTGTCAGATGTTGACACTGAATATGTTATTTTCATAGATGAATGTTATATGTATATATTGGCATAATACACAAATACTCAATATTTCATTATATATATTGGAAAATATATTCAATGTTGTAGCAGGAAAGATGAATAAAACTAGGGGTAGAATTTTCTTAGAAAGTGAAAACATCACTTGCTTAAAAATTAGAAAACAGTTCACTTGAAAAGAGAGTTTCCAGCATTGGAAGATTCAGGCTGAATAGGACAAAACACTTGGGGCCTTAGAATAATTACATTTCTAGGGAAATTCAGACTGTCTAACTGACTGGCCAACTACAAAGAAAGTATCTGGAGAAAGTATCTCATTTGTAAGAAGAAGCAGCTGTTAAACACGTACATTTCTGCCTACAGTCAAGACAAACACAGGGCCTTGGTAATTTCTTGCACATATAAAAAGTTTTCCTACCCCTGTAGTGAAAAGGCCACAATGCACAGTGTAGATGAATTGTCATGTTTTCTTAAATGTAGCTGCTATTTTCATATAAATCTTGTCAATCTCTTATATTTATAAGATATATATATTTCTTTTCATATATAGTCACATGCCTTATTCATCTCTTACTCAAAAATTTAATATAAATCCCTTATATTTAACACTTGCTTTCTTCAGGTCAAAAGGTATTTTACTTTTTTTGTCTTTTTTAATAAGGAACTTCAGGTCCACTGCAGTACTCTTTCTTTCACAGCACACTTGTTTTCTGCATATTGAATGTCATACTGGATAATTCCTCTGAGTCAGTAAACGAATTCTGAATATACCAGCATCTAATTCTAAATTTCCTGACAATTACAGGGCAGAAAAAACTTTATGAGGAAAATGAACCCTAGCAAGAATGTGTGAGAGAACTGATACACAATAAAGGGACCATAAGATCACAGCTAATAGGGGAGGCAAGTGCTGTATTAGCCTGAAGTGATTAACTTCCAGAAGATTAAAATTATTAATATGACATTAGCAAAGAAAATATTGTTCTGTCACTTATATTGAGCCAAAATATGCTTGATGCCTCATAGATGGTTCTTACAAAGGACCTAAGCCAGATATGCTCTTATATATTATTAGGATAGGTAATTAGCATAAGTTTCCCTCTAATTGTTTTTGATTGAGAAACTGTGGAAAATAAGAAAATGGTATCTTTCTAAAAAGTTAGCTGAATTAAAGTTTTTAATCTTCCATTTCTGGTAGACTTGTAAAAAGATCAGCTGTAATATTAAGAGATTTTGTAAAATCACTTGATATTTAAGAAAGGTTATGGGATAAAGTTTTGGTAACATTAATTCATTGGGAACCTGTGGTGTAATTCAATGAGATAATGAGGATGACAAGACGGGAAAGCCAAAGAGATTGCTAAATTTTTTAAAGTAATGACCTACATTGTCCTTATATTCATTTTGTATCACTGCTCTGGAAAAGAGACAAGTCAAATTTCTTAAAGTAAAGCAGAATCCATCTTTTACTCATAAAAATTACTTAATACAGATTCATTTTTATTTCTTATGGTGCATTTCGTACTACCTTCTGGTATTATGTTTGCAATGAATATGAAAATACTCTGTGAATGAAATGGTGATGCTTTTGAGGGAGAAGATTGTGCTCCGACACAAATGGTTCCCCAGGGCATGGCACTGACACAGGCCTACTCAGCCAGCTTAGAGGCAGCACCCAAGGATCAGCTGATGACCAGAATGCAGATCATCAGCCGAATGATCCTTCGGATGATGACCAAGATGCTGACCATCAGTCGGATGGTCCTTCTACAAGCAGAGACTGAACTTTAAAATTTCTTTTGTTATGGAGTCAGAAGGTTAAAGCCTTTCTATTTAAGATTAATAACTGATGTAAAATTAGATTTGCTAGATGCATCTCCCATTGCACTGCTGGAGAGTCTCTCTGCCAATGTTAAATCAATGTCTGGTTTAGATTCTGTTTGGTAACTAGCCATTACCCGACAGAATCCTTATGCTGTGTTTGTTCTCCTTTCTGTGAGGGGCCCCACAGGGGATTACGAACACCACCCTTTTTTTGGTCTTAAACAAAAAGGGGGAATTGTGGATGCTAAAAGTTTGGTTGCAGAGAGATTTTCCAGCTCTCTGCCAGTGTCCATGTGAAAGTGAAGACTTCCACACGTATCCTGGCTGGGAAACAGTCAGAGGTTTTTGTAAACTAACTTCTTTATCTTACAGGTGCAAGATGTTTTGCAGTATTGTTATTACTAACTGAAGAATTGTTTTTAAATGGGTGTTGTAGAATCTAGCCAATCATTCTAAGAGGTGGATGGTCAAGGGACCAATAACCTTATGTCATTCAAGTGAGCTAGGGGATATAAACCACTCTGTATATTAATAAATAATTCCACTTTTCCTGAAATCTGCCTGCTTCATTTCTTTCCATCCCTGGTACAACAGCGACAGAAGGTACTATTTAATATTTACCCTTTCTTCTTGTACTTCTTTCATTTAAGTTTGACTTAGCAGTTTCTCATTCCTCATCTTCTCTCTGACTCCTTTTTTTAACATGACAGGAGGTGAAAATAAGATGAAAAAGCTTGTGGGTCAAGATAAAGAGATCACTTACCAATTACTGTTATGGGCAAAAGAGATTCAACTTAGGGAAAATTAATTTAATTTATTGCAAAGTGGAATAGTATGGTGAGAAACGAGAACAAAAACTAAAACGCCTTTCTCCCACTCCCCTTTTTTCCCAGGCTCAACTTCATTTTTTTATTTTGACACCCCCCNNNNCCCCCCCCGACTGGCACTGGGGAGATCTGAGGAATGAGAGTTGTGGTTAGAGGAAGCTGGAAGGTGCTGGCACCTCGCCTGTCCCATGATTTTGTTTGTGCAGAGAATGGTGAGAAGCTATGGTGTAGTTGTATTCTATATTCCATCATGTTAGTGAAGCAGGCTTTTTAAGTTGAAAGGCAGGTTCAGGAAATTTTTTAAAAGTTCCTATGCATTCATGTATCTGTGAAGATTTTGAAGGCTATCCTTAGACTTACATGGATAGGCTGTGACATATTATATGGAGTGTAAAAAGATTCACATGGGCAAGTTACAAGGCCTTTTGGACTTATTTTACCTTTTTTCCTTCTGTTTTCCAATGTATAACTACTAAACATTTTAAATAAATTCTTAATATATTAAATAAAGATAATTGTTAGTGTTGTCTTGATGCTGAATAACTGATAATGATCTTTTAATGGGAGCTATTTTCTTTGAAATCTGTTGCATCGAACACAGCTGTGTGCACATGCAAGTTCACTGTATACTATGCTGTGATCTTCCCCAGTTAAACATTTTTAGAGACACCACCAGAAGCACTAGCAATAGTATTCTCTTTATCTGATGAGGAAACAAATTTGCATGATACATAAAATTTGTATGATTCAGAAATACTGTGCTTCACACCAAATGATGACTCTATACTAAAACTAACAGAAGATTGTCAGAACCTTCTATAATCAAAGGAGAAGAAATAGTTTATCATACTTCAGCCTACCATTGTGAAATTCTGCCAAAAGATAAGTAATATTTTGTGAGCAGCTGCAGAAACATTCAAGATATGTGATAGTGATTAAGAGAATAACTGTGTGACCTGAATTGTCTCTAATACCATTCCACACCTAGTGCTGATATGTATTTGAGAAAGCCTAGGACCTGTGATTAATAATATGAGAAAGAATTTATTTTAATTTCCTGCTAAGTTCAGGCTCTTTAATTTTGACAAGTGATTCTAACAACAGTTCCATGACTGTGGTAGAAAAATACACAGCCCTTAAATCTAGATTCAGTAAAGGCATACTAAGAAAATTCCAGTATATCCCTGGCAAAATTGTTTCATTAGTTAACAGCACTGATGTGAAGACCCTAAATCTCACTGTATCAGTTCTCATGAGCAATGTGGTTTTGGGGTTTTCTTTTCTTTTGCTTCCTTTTTTTTCCACCTTAACTTCACCTTCCAGCTGTTTTTAAAATCCTTTTTTTTTTAATCAGCATGTTAAAGACCGATTTTTCCTTCTCATCTGTGCTGTATTGACTCCAGCTGGCAGCTGAGCCCTCGTCCAGTCTCTTGCTCACTCACACCCCTGTTTTGAGATAAAGTTGAGATAAGGATAATGTAATAACTGTAGGGAAAGAAAAAAAATGAAAAACACCAGAAGTTATGCAAAGGCAATCACTCGCCACCTTTCATCAACAATCTGATGCCCAGGCAGTCCCCGAGCAACAGCTACTTTGGGAAAAACCCCATCAACTTAAACTTGACACAGTTTTATCGTTCATCACTGTGTTACATGTCATGGAATATCTCTGTGGTTAGTTTGGGTCAGCTGCCCTCTCTGTGTCCCCTCCCGGCGTCTTGCACATCCCCAGCCTACGCACTGTGGGGGCAGAGCAAGAAACAGGTCAGAAATCTAAAACACAGCCCCATATGGGCTGCTATGAAAAAAGTAGCTCCCTCTGAGCCAGATATAATACACACCTCTCAAAATACCTCTTTGCTAAACTGATTGAATTGACCATGTATGGGGCTATGAAAGATGGCAAGTTGGGCTGCTAAAGAAGGAGTATGGTAGCCCATTCTCCCATTCCCATCCAGTTGCAATTTTACTGAGTAGTCCCACTGGATCAACCCTATAAACCAATCTTTGATACTCTTTGTAAAATCTCACTAGGAAGAACCATACTTCAGGTTTTCTTGCAGGAGACTACACTAATTATTTTACTGCGTATGAAGATGCCCCTGTATTGATTGATTGACTCATTGATTTGGTTTGTTGCTAGAGAAATAAAAACAACCCCACACCCAAACTTCTGCTTTTTCTATGCTGCTCTTAACTTCCCACTGAAGTTGCTCTGTAACTTGCTTAAAAATAACTTATGAATATAACATTTAATAAATTATGCATATATTTGTATGTTCTACCTGAAAAATGGCTCTTTAAATTAGCATATTAGTTTACATATGCATGGATGTGTAAATTTATATGTATATATATAAATATTTATATATAGTACCATTACAGGACCCATGTTCACAGCTATTTTTAGTCTTTCCACATCATGTAGTTGACAGATATTTGCAAATTAAGAGCAGAAAAATAAAAACAAGAAAATGAAAGACATTTTAAAATCAATTTTCTAATCAGGTCATAAAAGTTAAAATATTTTGTCAGTATTTGTGAACAGAAAAATAGCCATTTAAAAATTTTTCTATTAGCGTTCAATGTTTGCAGTGTATTACTTAGTCTTTAATATCTTTTCTGACTGTTTTCAGATTTATTTCAGTTGGTTTCTGCCTAAACTGTTCCAGGGTTGATAGACGGTCCTCTGATGAGCAATTTGAGAGTCTGCCAAATAAAGACTTGACTTAGCCAATGTTATCTTTCATAAAATTATTTACCATATCATGGCTTTAATAAGATTAAGAAATTCAATATAGCTGATTTACATTTCCATGTCCAGATTTTATTTTTTAGAGAATGGTGTTTGAGAAAGAAGAAACAGATAAGGGAGAAAAGAGAAAATGGAGACTTATCAGTCTGACATTTACCATAGAAACTGGAAAGTCTTTTCAAAGATTAATATTAATAATCATACTTCCATGCCATCGTAGAAAACGGTTTATACAAGTAAATTAACTATAGTTATGCCTTTAATTATGTGAAAAAATTAAACTACAGTATACAGAAAATGTACCTGAGGCTTTCCAGTATTAAGCAGATTTTTAAAATATACTAAGAAAGAAGAAAATTGAACAAATGATAATTTATGCTTTATAGGTTTTTTTTAGAGCAATTAAAAACTAAAAAATGTGGATTTAATTTATTTGACATTGATGAGGAGTTCCAGTAAGTTGAAGTGGTTGAGATCAACAATAAACCTTTTAGTGGCTTTGAATTTTTTTTTGGTCATTAATTTGGAGAAGGTTTCATTTAGATAGATATTACTGAAATTTTATTTGCATGAATAGTTTAAAATAGTGCTTTTCCTGAGTGAAAACAAGATCTTACACACAGTTCTGTAATGAAGGCAGACTGTACTTTTTGTGTAGTCATTAAAAAAAGAAAGGTATTCATGTGATTGACTAGCATTTAAATATGCCAGCACCTCAGGGAGTTCCCAAAAGTCTTATGATTGAGAGATCACACAGAGGAACAGAAATGGGATCACCTCTAATCTCTGTCAAAGGGTTCTTTACAATCTTGAATGAGTCACTCAAGGTACCTGTGCACTGAGTACCAAGTCATAATAGACCTACCTTGAAAAGCAAAATTGACACAGCTCTTAGGGTCATGTTGGTAATTAGCTGTAATAAGTGTTGCACTGTAAGTCTATATTAGCTGTACAAAAATACCTTTTGTTATGGGAATGCATCCAGCAATGACTCTACCACAACTAAGGCCTCTCTCCATATGCGTGCTCCTGCGGCACTCTTAGAGACACAGTCACACCACTGCATATCTTTCTTGTCTTCATTTCTCCTATATGCCTCATTTAAGTTTAAATAGCATCTTTTCTCATCAGCTAATTTACCACTAACTTTTAAATAGCCCATCACTGACAGAGGACTTTGCTGCAAGATGCAGACAGAACTAGTCACGCTGTTCCTTAACTGTAACAGTGGGAACACACAGACTTTCTTATTCTTCTGTCTTTCTCTCCTCTCTATCCTAATTATAAATTGATTGAACTGTAATTTCTACAAATTGTTTTTTATTATACAGACATCTCTGGATCTAATCTGCAGTATAGATGGTCTATTGTGTGACAATGAAGACTAGAAAAGATATGAAGACAGAAGTGGATATAAAATGCCCAGTGTCGAAAAAAATTGGCAAGAGTTTTGTAGGTGAGGAATAGCACTGGCATAATTTTCCTTGAAAGATTTGGTATTGGATATGTACCCAAATAAAGAATTTCATAATCTTTTTCCCCAGAAGGTTTTCATATTCTTTACAAATTAATTAAATCACCTCAACATTACAGGTATGACATCACAAATCTACATTTTGTCTAAGAATAGGAAATAATATTTGTTCATCAGATTTACTCTGGGAATTATGAAGGGTGTCTGAAATCTCTGCATAGGGAATGGGAATAATCTTACCAAATGTTAGCTGAACAAAACCATGATAGATGACTCTTTGGCCTTCCCCACACCATCATATAGAGAGCACTTGCTTAAACTAGTCTACATTTTAGGCAGGTAAGATTGGATGAGATTAATTTCATCCTGTGGTACTCTGTGTCAGACTAAAAATTACTAAAAGCTAAAGGTTAAAGAAAAATTAATCCTTTATTAGTTAAACAGGATGATATAGATTTCTTTCATACTCAGCTCCGGAAAACTCATTTCTGTATGGGCATTTTCTGTTAATCTCTTTATCTCCTACTCATTCTGTCTCACAAAAATTTTCCTTTCAGTCAATTTTTACTGTAATCCTTTTTTAAGTTTTCTTTACTTTTTAAAAGAAGGCTCCTCCACTAGATCATGGTGCACTCACTCCAATTTTTAGTGTACCACTGCTGATTTTTCTCTTCATTCTCACTCCCGACAGTGAACACTGGAGGGTCCCTTAGACCACTTCTTATTCTCTACCTCCCCTCATCTTTTTTCTCTAGCTGCCCTCATCCTTTTTTGTTGGAAATAGGAACAACTCTTATTTTAATTAAAAAATTGTTTATTACAAGAAAAATAATTTGGAAAATAACAGCATCCGAATTTTCAATTTAAAACCATAATTTTCAATTTAAAACCCTGGCAGCGCAGGATCAGAGACTCTTGGTGCCAAATTGGTTATGTGCCCATGGCAGAAATCTTCAGCACTGGATTTACCTCAGCTAATCTCAGGCAAAATTTGCTTAAAATAAAAAACGAGGTCTCTGAACAGAGACCCTCCCCCCCTTTACCCAGCACTGGAGCAGCTGCAGGGAGACATGTTCACCAGCTTGGCCTCATGGAGGAGAGAGAGAGGGGCTCCGGGATCCTACTTTTATACCCTCTTGGCTCTTCCCAGAACCCCCCACTGTCCTGCCCCACGGCACAAGATGATTGGTGAATTTCAAGGTACATCACAAGTCCCTTTCACCAATGGATCATTTGCTGGGGAGGGACATTGGTTCACAGAGAGGAGGTGTTTAACAATTTAACTATCTTAACAACTTTAATAACTATTAACTTGGTTATAAGATGATTTTTATATGCAAAAGTCAATTACCTAATTTCATATATGACATTTTTCTTCTATTTGATTATTTCACTCCTTCTTTTCTTTTTTCCTGACCATAATCTATCTTTTCTACAGCGAAAATTCATGTCCCTGAGCTTTAAGAACTAGGGTGGAATCCAACTATTTACTTACAGCTGCAAGAGTAGTTTAAGTTAATAGGTTGTCTAGATAGTTAATAAAGATAAATAAAAACCTTCAGAAGACAATTTTTTCCAAAATTAATTTTCTCAGTCTGTAGTAAATAGGTCAGCTCTACTCAGATGCATATGTCTGTTAGTAAAAGGCACTTAGACTCTTAACTTTAAATAGATGCCTTGATTTTAGACAGCTTCTTCTCTCATGACTCCCTGTCAGGCTGACAGATGAGCACCTTAGTGCCCCTTAAAGGAGAGTCATCCAATACAAGCACTCATCATTGCTTGTAATGGTGTCCACTGTATGCTCAGCTCTTGTTTGGGTTTCCCTGGCTCTGAGAATCCCCATCTGCCTCAATCTAGTGCTCAGACACAGAATTGTTGCCACTGCCTGCCTTGCTGAGTGCTGATTTTGTGTGTTCAAATACTGTTTTATGTGTGCATGTGTATATATCTACCTTGAAATGCTATGCCAATAGTATTTAAATACATGCAAACATGCCGTATTTACATTTCCAAGTACATTTGTGGATTTTTATAAGTATATAAATATTTGAATTAGCTTCAGTCAAACTAGCCTAAATTTCAGTTCTTTATAACCTGACTGATATTTCAAGTTCCACAAGTATATGGAAAATTAATAATAAGTACCGAAAGGAGCATCAACTTAGTTATTCAGAACATCCATGCCAATTACCTTGTTATTATATTATTGCATTACTTGATTGTATTATTGTCAATTACTGCAATTATATTACTGAGCAGAGCTGATATTGTTCAGAGGAATTTAAAAGAATTTAGTTTAACATAGCAACATTTATCATTAGCACCTTATTAGGAAATTTTATTTCAAAATTGAAACAAACAGCTTTATATACAAGAAAATAAATGTCTGAAGAAAATAAATATTTAAGCACACTTATTTGTGTGTATGACCCTTTTTCAGAAATGGTAGGGTAGAGTATTGCTGGAGGATTTATTGGAGGATTTGTTATTCATTCCAAACAGTTTCTAATGTTTATGACTCCTACTAATTACTGGTAAAATTTAAAGGTTTTGAGGGCTCACTTGCGGATATGCCTGGCACCCACACTCTACTTTTAGCTAACAGTAAAAGCAGGTGGTTTTTGTCATCTCCTATGAGCTCAGAGTGGATATCCATCTCTGAATTTAGTATCATCTCTTGTGCTGTTCTTCAATGCTTCAGCTGTCCAGTGTTTTTCGTCACTGGAACTGAAGGACGTAAGAGAAACTGGTGTGTCCTCATTCTTTTGTACCAATCAAAGATTAATTCAGGCTGGAGTATAGTAAAAGGATGGTTACTAAAACTGTCAGTTAAATAGATGACTTATTTTTTTGAAGAACACTAAAAGAAATAGATATATCTTGATTAGGAAAAGAAGATCAAGAGTGAATATAGCTGAATTCCTCATGAGTTCTCCAGGATGACAAACACAAAGACCAAAAAATCTGAAGAGATTACCATGTATAAAATGATCAGGTTGAAATTTAAGATGGAAGATATTTCACCACCAAGGTGGCACTCTAGGACAGCATTCTCCCAGGAACAGAACAAATGAAATTACTGTAGTATCACGCTTGATCTGCAAAAGAGATGATATGTAAATGTTGGCTGCCACAGTAGAGAAATGAGCTTGGCATGATTTTCCATCTCTTGAATTAATTTTCTTCAGTTATGCTATTGAGATATTTTCAATTTCGTTTCTTACTCATGGCAGTGAAAGTAAATTCATATGCAATATTCTTCTTGTGCTTGTACAAGCACAAGGAAAGATGCTGATGCAAGCGCTGCCTCGTCTTCCAACTTGACTGCCCCAATATCAGGATTCCTTCCAGAAAAGTTTTAGAAATTATATATTTTTATGTCTTTACCTGAGCATTCATGTAGAATATCTGGACTAGCAAAATAGTGATGTTTAAAATATGGCACTACTGTAATTGCTGAAGAGTCAATGGGAAGTATTAACACTTCCCACCTGCTCACTTATGAATTAAACAAAATTCTAGAAGTAATGCAAAAATATATCACAAACCAAATATTTTCATAATTTTATAAAATATAATTATTTTATTGCATAAAAGGTACCTGCATGGCTAAATGTTTTTCTTCTAGGAATACTGGACTTCTGGGCTGAAGTTGGTCTGCAGTGTAAGAATTATATAAAACTTAGAATAATAATAACCGCTCAAGCTAGTGTGCTGGTAGGTGTTTGCTTTTCTTTAGCCAATGATGTTCATAGCTAAAGAAGTTTTTGAAACACTATGACATAAATGTGAATTGACAAGAACAGCACATTTTGGAGACAGAAAAGTCAAAAGCTTCTTTTCCCATATTTAACTGAAATTGCATACAAGTAGACAAGAAGAAATACAGCAGTAAAAACAAAAACAAAAACAAAAACAAAACAAAAACAAAACAAAACAAAAAAAAACCACAAAAAAACCACAAACCCAAAACCTCCCCCAAAAACCCAAAAACCCCCAAGAACTGATGAACAAAAGGAACAAAGGAGAGGGAGCAGGAAAACTCCAAAACCTTAGATCTTTAAAATCTTCCTTACAATTTAAGTTTTTCAGAGCTTGAGGTAAATGAAAATTTGCTCAGCACCTTTTATTTTTCTTTAACTGCAATCACATTTTTATTTAGCCACGAAGTGTAGATGCATGAGGCCTGTAACCTGCACTAGTCTGCAGTCTGTGATTCTGACGTACAGCCTCCAGCTGAGTAAACGTGTATGTATAGATAACATGGGAGCTTCTAACCAACACAACTGCCTTTGAGTTTGGTTCCTAAAACAAAATGATAAAAAAAGCAAAGGGAGGTAAATCATTCAGTTGCTGTGTTACAGTAATGTGGAATGTAAGATAGGAATGAATTTATCATAACTTGATAGGAAATTTAGAGCCTAGGGAAATGACGTGAAGCAGAATCTGTTGGCCTCATCCAACTTATCATTTAACCAGCTTTATCTGAATTCCTACTGAACCATAAATGCCTATCTTTCAAACAATGTAAATTAGATCAGATAAATATATTATAGCCAGATTTATCCACAGACTCACAGATTGAATAAATATAAAATTTATTTAATTTAGCTGAATGTAGAATTAGTTCTCAGTCAATGAAGAAATATTAGATTCCTAATTCTTTTCTAAATTTTTGTTTTCTTTTTCCTTAAGATACAAATTGTCTTGACAAGCTTCCCTAAAACTTCGCAAGAAACCAGTACCTGCTCTTTGAAGTCATCTTATTCTCTTTTCCAATGCCAGTGTTTGGCCTTCTTGCAAAATGATAGAATCATAGAATCATTTAGGTTGTAAAAGACCCTTAAGAACATGATTCATTCCTGGCAGGGTTTCTCTGGGAAGGTTAGTTCGTGACTTGTATTTAAGAACAGTAGTTCTCTGGCAATAAGCACAGATTGCTCAGTGCTTCTCTACTTCTAGATTCAGGTCTTGAAACCTCTGAGGTTTCCAAGATATAATGTGCCATGAATAGAGAGTCAAGTAGTGAGGTACTAATATGCTACAATGCTGAAAAACAGGCTGTAGCACAAAACAAATTAAGCTACTGCAATTTTCAAGGAGATATTGATTTTCCACTGAACAGTTGATTCGCCTCTACATTGTGTTGTATGTTTTCCTTTAGCTAGTACATGTGAGTTATAGTCACTGGTGGGTGAAAGTTCAGAGCAGGCTTTATTTTAACCAAATTGTTAATACATCTTTCTACTAATAATTTTCAAAGGAGATACTGGATGTCCCAATATCCCACAAAAGGAATATCTGGTAGAAATGAAGGATTTGCAGACCTCTTAAGACATACATTTAACAGCAATGTGATAATATTTTCCTTTAAAAATAAAATTTTAAAACTAAAATTATGTTTTAAAGTATTTGGACATGTATCAATCAAGAGTTTAATAAACATAAATCTTTAAAACCAGCAGAATTTAAACAAACATTTGAGGCACATTTCAGGCTTAGTAAAGTCTGTGTCCTTCCATTAAGGGTATTTTAGCCACTTGGAAATATTTTACAAGAACAATCAATTTTTCAGTTAGGAATATCAAAATATAAACTGCTTCTCTTTGCTATCCTTGCAGAGCTAGGACATGCTGGATATGGAATGTCACACAAGAACTATGCTCCAAAGTATATTCTGCCTTATGAATATGAATTGCATATTACTGAGTTTTTATTCTTTGTAGCTATAATGACATAACTTAAAGAAGCCTGTAAAAAAGTGATTTTTTCTTGTGGACTACACAGGGCAAGAAAAATACAAAACTCAACTAGGCATGGCTCACAAGATCAAAGTGGCAGTTACTGTGGATAAGGGATTCAAAAGAAAACCTTAGAAGGAGTCGCAAAAGGAAGAGGCATGAAGTAAATCAGAGCTGCTGCTGATCCATATGATGAAATTCTTGATTCCACTGATCATAGGACACACATACAGCAACAACCTCTAATCACCAAATTCATTTTCAAAGAAACAAACATATTCGGAAAGTACTTATGTTTGACATACATGCAACATTATTGCTAAATCACAAACAACATTAACTGTTTGATATTTCCCATAATCATTTACTTCTGATTTTGAAACATGTTTTTGCTGCAGTCCTATCAATATTCAAGCCAATACAACGTCCTTATTCCTAGTACTGAGATAATTTGGGTGTGCAACTCCTACAGTAAAAGCAAATTGAATTTTCTTTTTGATGAAGAAGTTGTCCATCAAGAAGAGCTGTTTTATCTAAAACTTCCTTTTTTGAGAGAATATGTCAAATTCTGACAACATGATTTACAGGAAAAAATTACATTATATATAGCTCATAGATTATATGAGCAAAATCAAAATATTTTACTCTAATGTTATTAGAACTTTTCACTTCCATTTATGTTCCAATTCTGATGATTTATACTACACTGTAACAAAATAAAGGCATTTGAGATTTCAAAACAACATTAAAATATATCATCTCTTCTGAAATAGCTAAATATTTTTGCTGTGCTTCTAGTGCAAGCAAAAGAGAAAGCACAAAATAATTTTCTGAGATGACATTAAATTAAAAACTTCTTTCAGAACACGAATGTTTTCCTCCATTCATCTCCTCTGTCCTTGATTTGATATAACTTTTAGCTGCTCAGCTATGAACCTTCTTTTAATTTGAAGGCCCTAAATCAGACAACCATGTAGTCACAGATTCAAAGAATGGTTTGTATTGGAGTGGACCCAACAGATCATTTAGTTCCAAGCCCCCTGTCATGCACAGGGACATCTTCCACTAGACAAGATTTCTCAGAACTCCATCCAACCTGATCTTGAAAACTTCCAGGGACATGGACTCCACAATTTATCTGGGAATCCTGTTTCTATGCCTCACCACCCTCACAGCAGGGAATTTCTTCTTGATATCCAAGCTAAACCTGTTGTCTTTCAGTTTAGAAACATGTCCCCCTGACCTATCACTACAAGGTCTTGTAAAAAGTCTCTTTCAAGCTTTCCTGTAGACCCCTTTAGTTACTGGATGGCAGTTACAAGATCTCCCCAGAGCCTCCTCTTTTCCAGGCTGAAGAGACTCAGCCTGTCTTCACAGGAGAGGTGCTCCAGCCCTCTGTTCATGGCCCTCCTCTGAATTCACTCCTACAGGCACCTGGTCTTCTTATATTGGAGTCCCCACAGCTGGATGAAGAACATCAGATAGGGTCTCAGGAGGGGAGAATAGAGGGGCAGAACCCTTCCTGGACATGCTGGCCATGTTTCTTTAGATTAGCAGCCCAGGACACAGTTGGTTTTCTGGACTGCAAGCGCACAATGTCGGGTCATGTTGAGTTTTTCATCTACCAACAGCCCCAAGTCCCTCTTTTCACATCTGCTCTAAATCCATTCTTCTCCCAGCCTGTATTTTTGCTTTGGGTTGCCCCAGCCAGGTGCAGGACCTTGTACTTGGACCTGTTGAACTTCATGAGGTTTACACAGGCCCATCTCTCAAACCTGGAAGATAATATTGTAAGACAAAATTTGATTCCATCTTCTATATCTTGTACCTAACTTATTCTTTTTTTGCTTTTCATATTTTGTTTATTCCCCACCTTCCCCATCATTTTCACACACATGTTGCATTTTCACTATTTGGTAATCTTCCTCCAGCCCTCTTATTATAGGAATTGTTTGTTTAGGCAGGTTAATCAAACCTTGATTATCCCACTTCAACTGGGACTTGTTAATATTTAGTCTTGACTACTGTATGGGCTCCCAGGTCTTTGATATGAGCTATACTACTGGTTTTGCTACAGGAAACATAAGAATTTCAGTAGCTTTATGAAAGACAGCAGTATGGATCTAAGCTATGTGAGAGTTTATTAGAGCCCATGTGATTAGGCTGCAATTAAGTGGTAATTTTTAAAATGTTTGTGTCTCATAGACGCTGGATGATGGAACCTAAAAGTCTTCAGTTTCAGGAACATAGTCATCCAAACTCTATTTATTTAAAATCATCAGAAAACAAACAAACAAGCACAAACCATTCTAAGTGGGGAAAAAAAAATACAAAAATATGATTATTTTAATTTCCATATTTTTTCTTTTTTTTTTAAATGAATAAGTTCAGTGGAGAAATATAAATACATAAAATACATGTGAACATTTTAGCTATTCAAGACTCAAAGAATAATTCTATCTGGCTTAGAGCTGGGAATATGCATGATAGAAAGAAATACCAACTCTCTTATCAAAATTCAACTTATTCTATGACAAAACTCTATGAATCACAGAAGGCTAACAAATAGTCAAGGGCAGTCACAGGTTATGGTGACCTTTTTTCCTTAGACTTTGAGAGTCAAAACTGATACCACATTTGGGGATTCATTTCTAATAATGTCTCTTCCAGTGAAGTGACTGTGTTCTCCAGGCTCTCTCAGAACACTTACTGTGAAGCATGGATATGACAGGGCTGAGCTGCCTTTTGTAATTTATTAGTGAAAGTAAATAAGATATGGTAGATGGAGATATGCAGAACACGCACAGATAGATAATGATCCGTCAGTCAGCTGCAGGCTGTGGAGGAAGTGAGGACACCATTGTTCCCTTGAACATATGCACTGTGCTCTGCAAGGGTATGGCCAGAGGTGGGAAGGAATATGGATCTACTGTCAGTCCCTCTGCAGAATGTTGAGAACTGCATACTTCTTGAGAACTCCCTGCTGAAGGTACCGTCTGAAGGAGAATGTCTCAGGCAACCCTTGGATTTAATAAACCAAAGGCTCTCAAAATGCTGTCACTGGTCTTAGAGAATATAACGCAAGATTTTTTTTTTCCATGCAGCAAGAACCAACCTGACTACCAAATAAAGTAAGAAGGATGTAGTCAGCTTCCAGATGTCTGCTTCAACCAGACCTTCCCAACTATGCCTGTGATTTGTCATTCCCATGTTGGTACTTTATCTGCATCATGTGACTTTACTTTGTATTTAAACTTTGAATTTGAGGGGAATTTTTTTCCCTTCCTTTACTGTGTTTCCTGAAGGAATATTTTCATACCTCTTCTTTGTGATAAATGGATTTTACAAAAAAATGTTTTATACATATAATCATGAGTGCTTCTTTTGTTTTGAAAGAATATTAATATATCCTGTTTTAGCAGTAGTTAAAAACTACATGTCCATTATTTTGCATAATGCAATAAGTCTTCAGTAAGCCTAAGTTAAAATCCTTATTTATAATAGATTACTGAAGTTATCTTAAATATTTACAATGGTTGCAAATATAATGAAACTGAAACAGCAACATGCATATTATTGAATCCTTAATAGTTTGCAAACTATGCTAACAGTTTCTATAAATATGCAGACTTAGGACTGCCCTTGCTACTTTGCTCACAATATCACAGATTCACAGTTCCATATCTTTATATAGAAGGTATGAAATAAAGTCAAGATATTATCAGTCATACTGTTATTTTTAGGCTTATTGGCTTCACAGTTTCACAGAGAACACAATATACCCAGTGATAGCTGCAGAGTAAACAAATTAATTACTGTTAGACCTCTACCCTGGACTTCTTCTGATGTCTTTACTTAAGTAAGAATTCAAAATTTTGGAAATTTCAACCTCATATTTTGATGGCTGTACAGTGAATTTGATCAAGACAATTTTATGCCGGTTCTCTGCAAGAAATTGGTATATATAATATAATAAATATTGAGGCATTTTTGCATGGTGCATTTGTTATAATTTCAAAGACCAAAATATATCTTTAGTTCAGTGAAGTTTAGTAGGTGGTATCTCAAGCCTTTTAGCTGCAAGAAAAGTTGCAAATTATGAGGATAAGTAGTTTTAAGAAATAGAAGTAATTTGGACTGGAAAGATGTTTTTTATCTGTGTAGACTAAATTAAGGGGATGTCTGTGGGGCCTTTATACTCACTAATGTGACCCTACAAAGTTCTGCAGGGTACAGAGGGCTTGAAATGTCTGGATACAAGCCAGATTCAGTCTGGAGAAAATATAGCTTCATTCACACAATCCTGCACCAAAATAATAAATCTTTTCTCTACAGACTGCAGTGGTTATGCAGCTATACTGGCTCTCATCTTCACAAGCCTTGGAAACTACACTGTGTTCCATTCTATGGTCTAATTCACCCTCAGCATTTGACTGCAGGACAAGTGTAGGCACCTTCCTTTTCAGCACACTTCAAAGACAGAAGCTATGTATACACTGCTTATTGTGTCAGGGGCATTTACTGGAAATGACAAAATTAGGCACCAATACTTTTCAGATTTGACTGTGTTTGTTTTCAGAAACCTGCATTTTAATGAACTGAACTTTTGTGGTACACCACAAGATATCTAGAAACTGTAATTCTTTGCTAATGAAGCACTGATATTTTTCACTTCCAGTTAATTTCTTTAGGGATTTTTGTTTGATTTGGCTTTTGTTGAATTGAGACATTTTTCTTGTAGGAGATGTTAGCTGTTTACATAGTTAATGTTATCAGCTGGTTTGAAGTTGAGATACAGCCATAACTAGATTCTGGATGCAAAGTGACTCCTTAATATTTTCCCCTAACCTGAACACATATGTATAAAAGCCTATGCTATGCTTCTGGTAGAAATGAACCAGCAATGTGCCCCTACTGCAAAGGCAAATGGTTACATCAGGCTCAGAATTGCCAGCAGGTTGAGGGAGGTGATCCTTCCCCTCTACTCAGTGCTGGTGAGACCGCACTAAAACTACTTTGTCCAGCTGTGAGATCTTCGGCACAAGAGAGATAAGGCCATACTGGAGACAGCCCAGAAAAAGGCCACAAGAATAGCCTGGGCAATCACTAAATGTATGAAGTTTAACAAAGTGCTGGATCCTGTACCTGGAAAGGGGCACCTCTGTATGGATGTTCAGATTGAGGAATGAGAGGCCCGTGGAAAGGGATCTGGGGGTCCTGGTCGATGGCAAGTTGAATGTTAGTCAGCAGTGCCCTGGCAGCTAGGAGGGCCAAGCGTCTCCTGGGGGGCATCAGGCACAGCATCGCCAGCCAGGCAAGGGAAGGGATTGTCCCCCTCTGCACTGCACTGGGGTGGCCTTACCTTGAATATTGTGTGCAGTTTTCGGCACCACAATATGAGAAAGATATTAAAATATTAGAGAGAATCCAAAGTGGAGCAACAAAGATGGTCTTGAGGGTAAGTGATTGAGATCACTTGATCTGTTCAGCCTGGAGAAGAGGAGACTGAGGTGGTGTACAGGTTTCTTGTGAGGGGAAGAGGAGGGGCAGACACTGATCTCTTCTTTGTGGTCATCAGTGACAGGACCTGAGGGAATGGCCTGAAGCTGTGTCAGGGGAGGTTTAGGTTAGATATTATAGATAGTTTCTACACTTGGAGGGTGACTGGGCACTGGAACAGGCTCGTCAGGTAAGCAGTCACAGCGCCAAGTCTGACAGTTTAAGGTTTGGACAATGCTCTCAGGTACATGGTGTGACTCTTGGTGTGGTCTGGTGAATGGCCAGGAGCTGGACTTATATGATCCTTCCGACTCAGGATATTCTATGATTCCATGATCCTGTGATTAAGGATCTGGTGCATCTCTCCTTTGAGGAAAGGCTGAAAGCATGGGGACTGTTGAACCTGGGGGAGAGAAGCCTGAGGGGGAAATCTTATAATTTTGTGCAAATACCTGAAGGGATGATGCAAAGAGGACAGAGGCAGTCTCTTTTCAGTGGTGCCCAGTGACAGGGCAAGAGCCAACAGGCACAAACTGCAACACAGGATGTTACCTCTGAATATGAAGAAACACTTCTTCACTGTCAGTGTGGCTGAACACTGGCACAGGTTGCCCAGGGAGATTGTGGAGTCTCTCTCCCTCCTTGGAGATACCCAAAAGTTGTCTCTGCTTGGTCTTGGTCAGCTGGTTCTATGTAGCTGTACTTGAGCAGATAACCCTTGGAAGTTCTGTCCAACATCAACCATCCTGTGATTATATGAAATCACTTCCTATTACCTACTGATAGAGTGCAAAGAGGAAATGATGCTTATATTTGCCATGATCCATTATCTCTCCAAGACTTAATTTCCACATTGTGTGTTTAGATAGAATGGATCTTCTACCAGGTGGTGCTTCTGGGCATGTACAACTTATGCAGGGAGCCAGCAGTTGCTGGAACTCTTTGGGTCTGTTTTGCTGGGGAGTGCTCTGGAGGTGCACAAATGAGCGACTTTTGAACAGGACGTTGAATGCCTTGCAAGCACTCCCGAGTGTGTACCACAGGACACTAAAACAGAAAAATTCACATCAAAAAGAACATATTACACTAATTTGTTAATGTGGAACACACAGAGAGCCTAATCTATATCCCAAATCAATGGCAGTAGTTACAATAATTATGAATATGAGTTAAGACAGATCTGTTTATTTCTTTCCCCATTTGCCTCTTCCTGAAAATCAAACCATATTTGTCAATATTTCCAATTTATTCTAATTTTATTTATTCTGATCACCCAGAAAGTCAACATATTTAAAATCATAGTAGTGTATGAAGAGTGCTCTTTGCTGTATGACACTCTTTCTACTCTACAATTTTGTCAGAAACAGGAGTATGTCACAAGTTAGCATAGGTTTTAGATACTACAGTATACCTCAACACTTTCTTTTTCTGAGCTTAACCTGTGTTCCAATTTGAGACAAATCAAGGGAAAGACTCTGGAAGGAACGTCTCCTCCAAAGAAGCTGGGTTTCAGCCACCCCTCCCCCACAGGTTCAGGAAGAAATTCCTCAGAGGAAAGTGAGAAAAGTAGTTATTTATTTAACAAGCAGAGTGCACGCAGGCACAGGGAAAAAAAAAATAAATAATAAGACCTCTTGCTATGGAGACAACCTGGTAAAATTCAAAGTCCTTTGCAGGCGTGGCTCTGCTCTCTCTCTCCAGAGCTGGGGTTCAGTGTGGGCCCCTCCAGGCCGCGGTGTAGGGCCTCTCAGTGATGTTCTGATGTTCTGGTGTTCTGAACAGCTCCAGAAGAGTTCTTACCTCAGCTAGCAGGCCAGCAAAAAAAGCAAAGAATTTTAACTCTCTGTCTCTCTCCTGAGAAAAGGAACCGAGAGCTGGGAAAAGCAGGAAAAGTTCTTTTCTCAGCTCTGCTGCAGCAGTGAAAGAACACAGGGGAGTGTATATGCCCTTGAGATACAAACCACTCTGAAAAAATTTGCCTGGCTTCTCTCCTCCCTCTTCTGAGAAACAGCTTAAAGACACAGGAAGGCACAGGATTCATGTCTGGCATAGGGCAGATGATAGGGAATATGGTATCATACAGTCACCCCAGGACAACCTGGCTGGACTTCCTGCCTTTGCTGCAGCTGGACCTTTCCAGCAAGGCCTAAGTCTTATTCCCTGTGTTGCTCCCCTACCCACAACCAGTTCCTCTACTCCTTGTATGGATCACATGTCTCAGATTTGTATTTGAACATTTGGACCTTTTGGATTTCAAATTGCTTTGGACCTAGTTGCTGATGGTAGCCTTCCACAACCCTTGTTTGACTTCCAGAGTTTGGGAAAAGAAGAAAAGGCTCATGTCCTGGGGGTCCCTAGAACCATGAGGATATCCAGCTTGTGTGACATAAAGGAAAAGCAGTTCAGCTGCAGCCAGGAAGCCAATTTTCTCTGACAAACCTGGTGGTTCTTACTGATACATTCTGAATCTTTTCTTCAGTGACATGTAAAAAATTTGCCAATGGAAAAATTAATAACCAGAACAGACTGAGATAACTGTGTTGTGACAGGGAGTTGTGGTCCAGTCAGTGACACGGACAGAATGTACCGCATCAGCCACTGCTGACTTTCAGAAGCCCTGTGTATCCAGAGTCCTGTGTCAAATGATCTGGTTAGGATACTTAGTTTTATCTTACTTATCAAATACATCAAATTTTTATGGAATCCAAATAAAAAATTCTCTGTTACTACAATAGGGAACTCAGTAAGATTTTTAGCTCAATAAAATCATTCTGGAGAGATGAAGATACTCTGAAATCACAGACCTGAAATCTGTACAAGTTTATGCATTCCCCATATATTTGAGCACATACATCCACTTACCACACAGAAGTACAGGACTTACAAGGTAGATAAAGAGGGAAGATCAAACCCCTAACATTGAAAAAATACAGGAAAAAACCCCAAACCTTTGCAGAGGGCATGTGTACCTTCCAGTTTTCCTTGTCCTGCTGCATTCTTCACCCACATCTGAAGGAAGAAGCCTGTTCTGGAAGGAGGTTGAAGGAATTGCAGGAAAAATGCATTCTTTGAATTCTTGAGGAGGGACTGGTTTTATTTACACTATACACAGAAAAAGCTACTTCATACCTCCTTAAGGTACCTAATATTTTCAAATGCTAGGATTTTTGGTAGTTAAATATACCTCAGCAAATCAGTCCCTCCTTGCACAGAGTAATCCATCTGATTTTTAAGACTACACATGCATGCAGCAAGAGCTGTGCCTTGCTTGTTTAAGGCTATAATTTTAAATTACACTTTCTCTCTTAGTGCAGCGCAAAAGCCACTGGGGGTCTGATCTCAAACAGTGTCAGCCTAAGGTCTGAGGAAGAATCTATAAAAACTGTTTATTTTTCCCTTTCCAAATTCCTGTATTTCAGGAACCTTTTACCTAGACTTAGATATTGAATCTGTGCACTCTTAACTTCCAAAAAAATCCAAATTAACCTATGGGATTTTGAGCATAAAACAACCTTCACAATGAAAGCCCTCACTGTGGGAGACTGATATGCCAGTGTCACACAGCAAGAGAGAGAGAGAGAGAGAGAGAGAGAGAGAGAGAGAGAGAGAGAGAGAGAGAGCGACAGAGACAGAGCACAAATCTAGCCAGACTGAGGGGGCTGAAGTGGTTGAAGGACACCCAGTAGTAGATAAACATCCTGATGGTTTACATGCAAAGATACTAAGATGACACAAACTTGAAGAACACCAGGTGGAGCTAAGAAAACTGGCCTCTCAGCAAACCTAGCTCTGTTGCCAACTTGGGCCTTTTTAAGAGGTTTAGGGTCTGGTCAGAAACTTTAATGAATTTTGTTTGTTTGTTTTGGTTAGAGTAGAAAAATCTACCTCACTTACTTACATAAATGACGCAGAACTAATTTTTATGGGAAAATAGAGAATAATTTCTAGGAAAAATTTCCAGGGAAACTGTACCCAAAAATTGATGAAGCTGAGGGCCACTTATTTTGTCTCTAGTCAGTGTTGTACTCTGCATCATAAATACTGTAAAGGCTGTAGATGTACTTGGTCAGATTGGGAACTTACTCTACAAGCATTATGTAGGTATAGGCAGGAACTGGTCATTGGATAGAATGAATATACTTTGGGAAACAATTTTCTTTTTTATTTTCAGGTTACAAAGCATCAGAAAATTCTAATAGAGTGATATTAAGGGACACAGCAGAGTTTTAACTAAGAAATATTGTTGGCATGGGACACATCACATCTGAGAACCCATTGGTATTATTGTATCACCTACTGATTGTGCTGCTACTTCAGAAAACAGTGTATGATGGCTGGCTAAATTGTTTTTGAAATATCATCTTGGAGACAGTTTTCCTCTCTTAAGACCCCAAGTGGCAAAAGCAATTGAAGGCAATATAATGCAATCAAATAGATGTGATATCAAGGCAAATAGGCAGGAGAACTGATAGTTTTCTCTCCAAAACAGCAGGAGATGGTAAAACATTGCAGGAAAGGACAAAGAGAAGTGAAATAGAGGTGTAATAAAAAGTCTGGATCCAGTAACATGATGTAATTGCAAATCACAGACCAGTGGGACAAAATCAAGGACCAATTTTTCAGAAACCAATAAATGAAACTGGTTTTTCTTTCATAAATATTTTGTTATTTTGCAATAGTCTTTTAAATAAGTAAAACATGAATAAAAATTAAAAGTTTGTAACTTGTTCAAGACCATAGTTTCTGCTGCAAATTTCCACCAAACTGATAAAAAAAGTTAGAAATTCAAGTCTTTTTAATACTCAAGCATATGGGACAGTTCTTACATACTGTTTATTTCCTCTCATATCTTGTTTTTCTTTCACTCTTTTAAATTCCTTTTTTTCCTTCTATCAGTTTTCTTTTGAAGGTTTTCATTGTTTTTCCTTCATAGAATTTATCTGCATATATGTAGCAAAAGAAGTAAGAATATTTCTTCTGGAAGTTCTTTCTAAATGTTTGCTGTTCTTTCAGGATAAAAATTTTAATGTACAATGCAGATTTGGACATTCTGTGTGTCAGTTTCTTTTGAAAGCATTGACTGCTATGACTAGCAGGCAGTGAGTGGAGGCTACACCCTTGGGAAAGAATAGAGGTTTTATATGTAATGTGTGGCACGTAATTAAAAAAAGAATAAGCTAGTTGAATAAAAACTACTACTCTAAAATAAGAATGAGCAGTAAATTTAACAGCCAGAATGGTACAACATTTTCACCAATTCTTACTTGTGAAACATCATCATAAAGTTGTGAAATTTGATCATAAAAAGTAGTATTTTCTAAATTAATTTCAAGCTTCATCCGCACTCATTCTAGCTATTGCATTAATTAGAGACCTGCTCTGTTTCCTCTGAAATCAGTAGAAAATTGATTTTAATGGGTAACAGAAAACCTCTCAGAATTCAGATGCTCTTCTAGTGCTTAACTGAAAACTTTAACTGGGTAAACATCTGTTAGTGATAACAAAAATTAAATTGGAAGAAAACTCACACATTACCCTAAATGAATATGAAAAAATAAAATCTTTTGTTCTATGGGTAAGAGCTGCTCTTACTCATTTATCTCAGGGCAAAATAGAATATACTTGCATTAGCAAGTGTTCTGTATCATACTGATGATCCTTTCCATTTGTATAGTAAGTGATTATTTGGGAGTTAACTTACTTATCCCACTTTTACCCAGACTTCTATAGCATAACAGAGATATCAGCTCATAATCAATGAGCATGTTACCTAATTACAGATTTCTTTTTTTCTGAATTTTCAAAGCACATTCTGGGGTTTTGGGGATGGTGCAACCATAGAGCAATAGCATTTACTGCTTGCAGTGACAAAACTGCAAAGGGTTTAACAGTAATGTTTGAAATGTTAAAAATGTTTAAAAATTGTAGCATGAAAATCAGCCATTTTTTATTACTGCTCTGCAATGTCAGTTCTAATTACAAGAAGTATGCAGTTAACATCAATTTTGCTAAAAGAAATCAAGACAGAAAAGAAAGCAGGCTGTGAAGTTTAGAATGCTAGAGACAAAGTTAGTTCAGCTCTGGAGAATAATGTCACAAACACAAGGTCTGTGGAAAAATGACTTTGCCAGACACTGTGATCACAACTCCTGCCCAGAGAAGCTTGAAAGTTACATTGCTAACTAGGCAAGAAATTGTACTGACCTTTTTACTGTATTACAAGCATACTGTTATAATGTGATTGCTATTGAAATTGATTTTGGTAGCAGCACAGAAGACTAATTTTTGTTGTTCATTGTGTGTTTGTTTTTTTAACAGTTTCAAGTCATCTTGGTGCTCTGTAACAATGTATCTTTCCTCAAACAGAATAAATTATATTGATTAATCATGACCTTAAACGCATGTACAGAAGACCAAAAAACAAATCCCTCCTGAAAAAATTACATAAGGTTCATGACTCAGTCTAAAATTCATAACATCATTCTTTTAATATGACAATGGAGCAATTCTTTAAAAATCAGATAAACAAAAAAGGATTATATTCCTAAAGCCTTTTCAAATAGCTCTAAGTATAATGTTAACTGCAAATTATGCAGAGGTAACTTATCATACAAGTAACTATTGAAAGAAGGCAATCTCCCTGTCTTGATGGGAGTTTGGATTACACTAAATGTAATTGTTGTATGTAGTCCTCTTATAATAAGTAATGTGGTAGCCTGGTGACATACTACTATCCTCTATATTTGTTTATTATAAAGATAGCTAAGAAGAACTCCTTTATAGTGTGGAGGTTTTGTATTTCAAATATAATGATAAAGTACAAATAGTGATGAAATTTAATTCAGCATCTGACTGCATCCATGTTTTCATATTTTCTGTGTTAACAGAATCAATAAAATATATAGTGATGAGCAAGCCCCTGGAAAGTTTCACATTTTAAAGCCTTCTCATGAGAAAATTCACATCTCCCAGTGAAAAAGACCTCTCAGTCTCATTCATAACCTCCCATTCCAGCCACCCCTACCCTGATAGATCCTCAAAAATAGAACAATTATTTAGTCTTTTTATCTTAAGATCACCTATAGAAGCCTGAGGATGAAAACAAAGTAAGTGCTAACCTTTTTTGCGTTAATAAGAGATGTAATGGGTTGAAACTGGGTTGATTGACAAGCTTTTAAGCCAATGCGCTTTTGCGAATTTTGCATATTTAAACCCCGTGCAAGGGCGGGAAGTTCCTTTTGTTCCCGGTCTCCTGATGAAGAAAGGGGGTAGCCTCTGTCCCGGGCTTCTGCCTGCCCCCCCTCACCCCTCTCCCTTCCCTCAGAGCTGCGGGCAGCTAAACTATCTATGGACTGCCCCACAGCCGAATTCATCCGGCTCGGCTTCTGGAGAAATCAGGAGGGGCCTCCCCTCCCCCTTCATGCAGCCCGGGGGAGCCTCCTCTCTCCCCCCCATGCAGCCCGTGCAGACCCAGCGGGACCAGCGGAGCCTCCTTTTCCAGCCTGCACAGCTCGCACCGAACTGAACATCAGCGCAGCCCGTGGGGAAAGACGTGAGGGAGAAGAACATGGAGGCTGCACGGTCAGGGAGAAAGAGAAAGTCAGTCACGTGAGACGACGCTGAGATGGCGGCGGGAGAAAAGATTTCCGGTGCAAATCTTAAAAACCCTTCTAGCAGCTGCAGAGGACTGAACTCTTTAAATAATTTTAAAGTATGGGGAGATGAAAATCCATGACTGTGAGAATTGATGTTGCAGCCTGTGAAGATGTAAGA
>VZTE01006665.1:119347-131163 GCA_013397775.1 Eulacestoma nigropectus
CTGACGGAGAAAGGGGGGGGGGAAGGGGTTTTGCTTTAACTTCTTATTATTTCTTGTTATTTCTAACTCTGTTAGTAATAAACTTCTTTATAGTCTTTGAAGTTTTGGGCCTGCTTTGCATTTCTTCTGGTCCTTATCTCACAGAGTGAAATAGATGTGATCAAACCACTACACTAAATTGGTGTTTCCGCCAGTTTGCGAACCAAACCCGCTACAAGAGATAAGGTGTAATATGGTGTTGAATGAGTATTTCTGAGACTCTCTTGCTATTCATCTTAAATTGTGTGGTGTAACTACACCAGATTATGATGTATTCACTGTGTAGTCATCTATTATCATATATTTAATTTGTGGTGTTACAGTCAGGAGAAAAATAATTCAGATTACAAACTTGAATACTGAAGCATAATAGTAGCTCAAGATAAAACCTACATATGGATTTTGCAATTAGCACAAGACATAAATTCTTATGCTATGAGACTGATGAGCTTGGTTCTAGTAGTATACTAAATTATTAGCAGTACATGATGGGTAATAAGTTTTACAAAGCATGAAATTGCCCTAGGTGTTGCTAAGACATTCACATATCAGGAGATACCTGGAGTACTTCCACAAAGAGAAATGTATCTGGCTATGCAATCACAGCGATGTGGAAAAACAGAAAATGGTATTAGTAGTGATAAGGAAAGTAAATATTTTGTGACCTTGCAAAAATTATACATTACTATTAATTTTTATCATTGGTTTTCACTCAGATCTTGCTTGTTACTGTCCCTATAATTATTTGATTTGACAAGGAAAGTCATCATTGTCCCAAATTTCAATAACAGAATGGGCATATTAGGCACTAGTGACAGAGTAATTTATGAATCCAGTAAAAGCTTATAAGCAAGTACTGCCAACACTATTTAATTTGCAGTGATGGAAACCAAGAGTTGGCAACAGCTGCTATCTTAGGTATAGGGTGAAATTCCCTACAGCCTTCTTTCAGGAAGCATCAGGGGAACAAAACCGCATGAAAATGGAAAATAACAAAGAGTTTGATCCTCCTCTCCACTGGAAAAAAAAAAAAATCTTCTTATTTATTGCAAAAGAAATCGTAAATGTCTGCTTCAGACAGCTGTTGATGTTTTAGCATAGGATAAAGAGAAAATTCAGAATCTCGGTTTATAAATGTAGTTTTGTTAAGCAAAAAATAAATGGGGGTAATGCTGACTATATTAAGTCAAATGGCTCCAGGAAACCTAAACTGTATGACATGTCATTTCAATATTTTATAGGTAACAAACACTTGGCTTATGTTAGGTATTTTAATAATAATAATTGACACACAACTCTCTACAGACTAAGGAAGGATATTTCAAAGTTCTCACATTAGCAAAACATGCCCAGGAAGAGGGCTTTGCTTATTCTGAACATGTAGAGTTGAATATAGTACCTGCAATTTTGACAGCAACAGAGAAAATAAGAGAAAATACTTATCTTTTGATCAAGTCTTAGCTTTTGCAGATAGAAAACTACACCTATATGTATTTGCCAAAATAATAACTCGATTTTGGGGCAACTGTATGTTCCTTGCAATTGTCAGTTTCTGTTTACAAATAGTGAGCCTACAATGTATTTGTCATTTACTATCAGCAAAAATATGCAATGTCTTTCTGGATACAGAATTTTATTAGTAATAAAAATTAGTCTTTCTGTCAGAAACTTGAGGAAACCCTACAATCAAGATTTCTCTCTCTTAACCTAGACAAAGCATACCAGACCATGCTAAAAGAAAGTCTCAACCTGTACAAAGAAGCAAGTCGATAATGCATTTTAAAAGGCCATTGTAAAATTTACTGAACTTACTGACTTCCTCTTGTAGGTCTTACTGTTTTTGTAGTCAATGGAATTTTTACCTGTGCACTAAGAGCACAAAGGGAAATGTTTGTATTACTCTATGACTGATTTGAGTTGATAGAAAGCAAAGAAATATGAAGATGCAGTAAAAAAAGACATTTTAAGCAATGATTCAGACAATGAATTAACTTTACTGATAGCATAGGGTTAAAATATTTCTAAAATCGTGGTAGCTACAGTAGGCCTCGGGGACGGGAGTGGGCATTGTCTTTGCTAAATCAGATGAACCTGCACCTGTGTATCCCCCATATCGTAGATGATCAAGCTAAATGCGACGATTGTCTAGTAACTCATGCTCAGGTGAAATCAATAGAACAATAGTAAGTCAATGATTAACATATGATTAGGCAACAGTTATGTAAGGAAAGGGTATAAAATGTATCCGTCTCGAATCCATGTCGGAGTCAGATTTGGGTCTGTACCCCTGATTCCCAGAGCTCTTTAAATAAAAGCACCTGCATATAATCATTCCGTGATTATGTGTTTTCCACGCTAACATTACTGTTTAAGATACTATATAGGCTGCAATTTTTTTTTTTAATTGTTTTGTTTTGGTTTTGATTTTCCCAGGCCCTCTGCCATAATATCCAAAACAATGTACCATTAGATTTTGAAACATACTTCTAAAAAATTGAGTTAATTAGATTCCTATCCTAATCCCATTGCAATCAACTAAAGAAGTCATAGTGACTTATTTGGCAGCTGAATAAGATTGTAGTTAATATAAATCAAGGCGAAAACATTTGCACTGCCCTGCACTATAAGCAGGTTGATGATACCATTGGACTTCATTTTGAAATACTCAAAGAGAAGTTCTATCTTCACAACACATTCTGAAGGGAATCAAATATTGTTCTCCACATACCTTTCTAAAGAGCAGAATTTTAGCTTTCTTTAATCATATAATTTAGGGGGGGAGGGAGGGGTTTTTCAGGTTTTTATGTTCTCTAACTGATTGCAATCCTGAGAATTTTCTTCTTGTGTTAAAGTTTTTTTTTTTTAACTCTTTGACAAAAAGAACACTTTTTTAAGGAAATGAGTAAAAAATGCCCAGACCAATCTAATTTATCTGTAACAGAATAAAAGACTCAGATTCTGACAGTTAAGTTCCATATAGCAGAAGTAAGTGTGGTTTAGATTCTCTAAGAAAGTTTTGTATTTCTATTACCCTTTCAATTAAAACAATTCTGACATGATCTATATGCATCTGATTGCCAGACTTACTAGAAATTTCTTTATTTCAGTTGTTCTTACAATCTCATTTTTGCTTTATTGAAATGTATAATCCAGTGTAAAGGTGTAAAAAACTCCAACAATAACAACCAGATCCCAAAATAGTAATGAAAAATTAATTCTGTTTATGCATGACTTATGAGACACTTAGGGCCTATTCCACACCTAATGTCTGTCAGTCCTTAGCAGATCAGAAATTTATGAAAAACTTTGTTAACTTCTAATTCATTAGATTCAATTTAGGAATACCTTTTTTTTTTTTTAATGGATAATTATAATTAGCATTCCCCCCCACTCAGAAAAACCCAAACAAAATCAGCAGAAAAGAAGTAACTTTCTCAGATTCTTGTACTCCCCTGTTAATCAAAACAAAACATATCCAGAAGATATGATCATTATAAACTGCAATATGAGACAGGAAGTGACAAAAGAAAAATCTATCTGATGATATTGAGAGTGTTAGCCAAATGTGGCTATCCAAGCTGCACTTTAACCATGACCCTACAGTAGTGATTAATGAAGAGCTCTGGTGTATTTTCAAATTCATTAAAGTCTTGGGTGTACATAAGTCAGCTTTCATCTCCAAAAATTTAGCAGTAGATAACAAAAGTTTGTTTCACCCTTTTGCTCTTCAGCTGATCATAATCCTGGCTGCCAGTAAAAAAAATTCAAAAAACAGATTTCTCAACTCTAGATGATTTCTTTTTTAATGTTCTAATCTTCTCTCCTTCTCAAGTCAAATCTAAATAGATATTTTTCTTTCAATTTAAAATCACAATGTGAAAATATTAATGATTTTAGAATTAAAGCAGTAATGCTTTTCAAAAAGATGTTTGTCAATTTCAAATAAATACTTAACTTGTGCAAGTTCAGATAACAATTTTTTTTTCTTTCTAGGAAAATGGTGATAGCGGGAAAGTAGTTTCATTAATGTAAATAAAAACATAGTAAGAACGCCATGGTTTCCTCTTGATTCATCAGCACAACGGTCTGCATCCATATCAAAGTTGTGGAAAACTTATGCTTTTCTCTCATGTCTGAAAGGATTTGAAGGAATTCATGGCACTTCTTTGAAGAGTGTTTGGCATCTGCATATCACTCTTTTGAGAAGGGATTCTCTCAATCCTTCTTGGTAAAGAGTTTAATTTTGTCTGAAATATTTAAATGTTCATGTAGTGAGCAAAAGTAAAGAAACCAAAGACTGTAGTTATTTTGGGGCAGTTACTTGCTATCAGAGACTGAAACGTTATGGTCAATGGCTAAACATTGTTAGGAAGGAGTTTTGCCCATTATGGCAAAACTGTATGAAGAAGCTGCGACCACCAAAGCCCAACCCTACCTGAATATGCCTAACTGGAACTTTGGACTGTGAATTAAGACACGTAAGGGAACTTGAGATAAGATAAAGGTGACACTATTGTCCAATTATCTCAGGTCTAGGGAGAAATAAACAAAGCTGAGAAAGAAGAATGCATTCACAGGAAAGCTAAACCCAGGTCTGAAAATCACCTGTGGCTGGGTTCGAGATGAGGGAGGCCATAGCCCACAGATTCATCTGCTGAGGCCAGGTTTGCACACACTCCTCCTCAACCAAGGAGGAAGGAGGAGAGTTTTGGGGTGTGTGGTGTAACCTCTTGTCAGAGGGAGAGAACAGCCATCCTCCCTCATACAAACTGGGTCAGCAGTAAAACCCCCCACCTCAGGAAGGCCATGGGACAGTCACGTGAGAGGCAGCTTAGGGGGTGTCATAAACCATCAAAGACCCTCAAAGTGCTCCCCAGACTCATTCCTGAGGTTTTGCAGCAGAGCATTGTACATGATGCAAAGTGATGCAACAGATCCAGAGTCTGTTAGACTCTATCTGCAAGAAACAGTGTCAAACTTCCCCCACGCTCCCAGGGGAGGTACCTGCGCATTCCCACCTGGCCCAGGAAGACCAGATGGGGAGGATCAACAAGATGCCCTTGAGATCCACAGCGTGGTGATATTTTCCACTTAATCTGCCACACTCTCTCTCTCCCCCTCTCTCTCATTTCCTGGTACATAACATTCATACTATTGACTATGCCATTTGTTATCATTTGCACCTTAATTCAGGCAGAGGCATCTCTCTAAATATTTTAATAACCAGTGAAAACCAGTGTTTTCACTTGGCCCAGTGAAAACCTCAAATTGAAACCTTCTAAAACCAGTGATGGAAAGGAATGATTTCTATAACTAGGTTAACACAAACCCAGTGAAACAGATTTAATTTTTAGTGAAGTAAAATATTCAGTTCTTTCCTTTTTTTCTTTTTTTTTCAAGAAAAAGAAGTTATGTTAGACACGTTAAAAAAGAAAAGCTGCCTGTGAATATGGACTAGGATTTCTAACATAAGAAGACACAGAAGACAGTCGGTTGCCAGTTTCCTCTTTTCTTTGCTCTTTTTGAATGAGTAAAAGACATACAACTTTCAGCAGTTGAAAAAAGACAATAACTGATTGAAAGAGCTCTCTGCCTGAGATATATTTCCAAAAATTATTGTTTAAGATAATTTCATTACAAGAAGATAATTTCATCTAAGAATGTTGTCTGTGAATACCAGTTTAGCATAAAATTTACATTATCTACTAGTTCAGAATAAATTAAAAGGAAACAGTGGTTGAAATACACAAACACTTATCCACAAGAGCTTTTCCTTGATCAGTATCAAGGGTGGTATTTCTTAAATAAGATTTAAGATCATCTTAGTGGTTAATAAAAGGTGACTGTAAGAAAAAAAAGGCAAAAGAAGAGATTTTAGTTTTAGTACTGAAAGCACATATGAATAGAATGCAGTAGTGGTAAAACCTTGGGAAGACTAAACATACTGGAAAATGAAGTATGCTAATAGCAATACTTTGTTCTGAAGCTCTGACACAGCATTATATATTTCTTGTTCCTGCTTTGCAAGTACCTCTGGTGTGCAAGAGAAATCACATTTCATGATACAGGCCCAAAACACATTCCTAGTATATATTCCCCAGTATATGCTCCAATTACATACTGACATTTCTCAGCACAGGAGTGTAACAGAAAAGTGGTGCAGTAAGGCAACAGGAATTTTATTAAACTCATTCAAAAATGCATCTGCACTCATTGATGTAAATGAGATGAATAAGCCCAGGCAGAAATAATCAGGCTCAGTGCAATGCTAAATATGAACATTAAAAATTTGTCTTTGTTGACATCCATAATTTTCAAACTAATGATGGTTTTTTAATCTTTTCCCCATCCTGGTCAGAAACTCTTCATTAAGCTACAGTTCATTGTAAATACATTTAAACTAATTCAAGGCAGAATTTGAAAGTCAAAAGTATGCAACAAGTGCCTGAAACTTGGGACATTTGAGAATCCCCATCAATTTTTGTTTCTGGTAGACTGCTACAGATGGTTAGAAGTAGTCTTATATTCACAGGATCTGGTCCTCATAAAACTGAGAAAAAGAACACATTAAAATGAGATTTATTTTACAAATCAGTTAAACCAGATAAATCAAGTAGATCAATTAAAGCTCTGCCAACATTTGAATACAGATTTGTGATCTCAGATTGACTTGACACTACCCAACTGACTTATAAATTCTACAGGTTTTAGGTTCTCCAGAATCCACTCACCCAGAAAGACAAGGGTTTTCAACCTCAAGGACTTAGGTGACCTGAGCCATGAGGAGAGTCCTCAACTGCAGGCCCAATGCTCCAGGGAGGAACTGACTCAACTGATCTTTCTGCAAGACTTCATTTATAGCCCATTCAAACCTGATCTTTGGCCAAATATGAGCTGGACTATGAGATCTACAGAGCTCCCTGATGGACTCAGCTGTTCAATGCTAGGAGACCTATCCTCTGTTCTCCAACTAAAACCCCTCTATATCATTAGTAGGTAAAAGTGGATATTGCTATTGACATAATGTTGATGGCGATAGAATAATGAAAGATATTCTATCTCTCCTGGGGAAAAGAAAAAAATAAAAAAAAGCAGTAGTATCTTTTGTAGCCCGAAAATTTCTGGTTCACTAGTGTGAGAGACTGGAAAGATTGATGTCTTGAGACATTTTGAGATGCATGTGTGTGTGGGAAGGGGCAAGTCAGGCCTTGCGCTTTTGAGGCAGTGCCCTGCTCCACAACCCCCAGCCCTAGAGCCTGTATCCCAACCCAGCAGAGCCGCCAGTCATGGCACGATGGAGGCAGTGCTCCACACTTCCCTAACTCAGCTCCTGAGTGGCCAAATGACCAGAAGTCCCACCTGGGAGAAAGGGCCTAGGAAGGCCAAGGGTTATTTAAGGCCGAACACAAGATCATCACTATCTGGACCCTATCTCTTCTTGGATTTGTTGCTGTTCCCAATCCTGTAAGATTTTGCTTTTCATTCGCTTAGGAAGATATCTGTCTTTCTAGCTGAAAAAGAGGTTTTAGAAGACAATGTCCAGCAGATTATCTATCATTATCCCCACACCCTTTGAAAATCTTCACATTCTGAAATGTACCATAGCATTTGTACTTAGATAAGTGAACTATGTGTGCCCACAGTAAAATATGTATTATTTGTTGATTTCTAAATCTATGTCTGGCACCATGTTGGTGTCATGTTTACTATTTATCAGTTTCCAGGCATTGGACCATCTGAATATCTTACCAGCGATTCTAACATTTTTATAAAAGAAATAGCTAGAACCAATGGAAATTCTGGGATCCATCTAGGAATAACATTCAGTAAGTGATAATTCCCTATTTATAAATATTTTTGAGAATTTAACAAATCTAGCATATTTTTTTATTGAGGACTTTTTATGTATGTATGTACATATTTAATTCGGACATAAACCCATTGCTGCATCAATGTTGAAATATAAAATCTTCCACATCCATTTAAATCTGGACCATCAATATTGTTTAGTCAGAGCAACATGAAGAGTTTCTTGTCTCCTTTATGATATATGACAATTATTGAAATAAATGTGTAACTTGTTTTCTCTATCTCAATAATGAATAGGAAGAAGAGAATAAATTCTACCGCTATCTTTGCACTCTTTCTTGTGTAAGCATAATTTGGCTTTCACACATGTTTATAATATAGGTTGCAACAAAGCAGGACCTTGGCACCAGTTCTTTCTTCTCATAAATGCAGCCCGTCTGTACCACAACCTTCAGAAAAAAAAATAAACTCCATTTCTTAATTAAACCAGCAAACAAACCAATCTTTCTCCTTTTCCTTCCTGACCTTGTAGTCTCTCCAACTCTCACTTCCTTCCCTCAATCAGGGAAGTAGAAAGTACTCTCATATAACTATTTAGGAGAGAGAAAGTAACATAATTAGAGTTTAAGGTCATTCATCAGTGTTGGTTTTGAACTTCATGGTGATTCTGTGTCTCTTTTAAAAGGTTCATGAACTTCTATGTGTTAATCAGTTAATGTGTGGAAGCTTATTAGCAGGCATATTTCAGATTTCTATACAAGATGCAGACGGCAGAGCAGATGCTATGGGCAGCCCTTGAGATCTGAAAAGTACAAAGGCAGATTAAACAGAAGCAGGAGACAACATATACACAGAAGTTACGTTGCAGTCATTTAATTGTCAGTCCATTTTATCATGAGTCAACATATGTTCTGAAATACAGGCAATGACCTCAGTCCAGCACAGAACTTAACCATCTGCTTAACTTTTATTCTTAGAATTTAAAGGAAACAGAGAAGTGCTTAAGCTTAAGCAGAGATTTGAATCTTTTGGATATCTACATGTTCTTAGTGGACACATTTCACAATAGAGGATAGACACACCATTTTTTTTCGGATTTCAGAAAATTATTTGAGTTACCAGCATTCAGTATAAAAAAAGATATTCAGCAAAATTGTAATTCAGGCACAAATTAAGATACCTAAAACTGGTGAGTACTTGTGCAGTGAACGTCTAAAATTTGGCTGTTGTCAGTAGAGACCTGGAGAGTACAGTCAAAAGAGCCAGCAGAACAATTTTGCTCAATCTATTGTCCGTGCAGTGAAAAAGACTTCCAAGTGCTGTTGACTTCACTGCCTAAAACAAGCGGTTTTTGGAAATCTGCCTCACTTACAAACTCTTACATATTCACACATTAAATTTAAGGTTTTTTACCTCCAACTGAGTATCATTTTTAAACTCTTTTTAGATGAATCCCAGTCTAAATCTCTCACTACAAACATAAAACTCAGTAATATGCTCTGCCCACAGAAGTTTAAGAATTTACAGTGCCTAAAAATTGAAGCTAAGTAAATTCAGCTCAATAATAGGATTTTTTAATTTAAATTATGAGATAATTAGCTACCAGACTAGCTTATAGAGGGTTCTAATTGTGCATCAGACAGAATATTAAATATTAGATGGGTTGTTTCATTAGTGCACATTATCACTTGAGAATGCTAATCCTAGCTTTTACTGTAGATCACATTTGGTATCCCTTTTGGCATTTTACTTTATGATATTCGATTTATCACAGGGCTCACAGATTTGCCTCAGCAGAATTTAGAGCCCAGCATTGTTTTTTAATGCCCAGTCACAACCTACTCTGCAAAATGGTGTTGATTGTTTTGTTTTGGTTTTATTTTTAAAAAAATATTAGATTTACATTTTAAACTTTAAGATGCCTTACAAAGAATAACCCATGCAAACTGCAAATGTCTATTTCAAACAATGCACCAGGTGCTCACTCACAGCATTTGCGACAACAGGATTTTAATTTCAAGCATAGATCAGAGTCATGAGTGCAGTTCTGAGACAAGACTTAATGTCATTAAATGAGCAGTCAGTTGTGCAAACTTCTAGCATGAAGGGAATTATTATATTGATAAATCTAGGCAACAAAAAACAACTCTTTCCTTACATTTTTTTGCTTATCTGGGTAGTAGACTCTTTTTTTTTCACTTCTGTTTTTTCAGAGGTGATTGATGCTCTGAAGAAGAATTGAGAAAGGCTATCAGACTGACTGTCAGTTTTCTCACCTTTAATCTTTTGATTCTTTCCCTGATCCCACTGGGGAGAGTGGATGGGTGGCTGTGTGGGACTTAGTTGCTGGCTGGGGTTAAACCACAACAGTTGTATACAACACTTTCCCTAGACTCAGAATTTATACTTTATGAACGTAGTGGTATAGTCTTTGTTCATAGTTTAGAGAAGGAGTTACATACCAGAAAATTTAATTTGCTTTATATCTCCTTTTTACACCTGAAAACTCTTAGAGGAAAATATTGTCTAATACTGACTACCATTTTTATATTTAATGAACATCATACTTTCCCTTCTCAAGGTGTCTCGAAAACCAAATGTATGGGTGCTTCTGTAATTTGGGTATGTTCAGTAATTTTTCTAAAATGGAGGGGCAAGGAGGAAAGGAATTAATGAGTCAGAAAAGTTTAAGATATATTAACTTTCAGTAAAAATTACTCTGTGTTGCCAATGTTATGCCTATGCATTACCATTAATCTTTCTGTACTAAACATTTAAAAGTTTATATGTAATGGAATAAAATTAATTTTAAAATTACTTCTACTCAGGGATGGGAGTGATGCAGGTTTTATCGGCAATAAATGTTAGTACAATGAAAATAGATTGTAAAATTTGCACATTGTTAGAACTTGTCTGTTTAGTTTAAAATGTTATCAGATTGTTTATCGAAGTACTAAACCTGGTCTTGGACTTGGTCTGAATTCTTAAATCTCTTGAACAAAACTTTATAGTCACTTAATGAAATTTGTTCCAAAAGTAAAATTTGGCCAATTTCTGTGTTATTCTCTTCCTAAAATGGTTATTTTTTTTTTAGTCCATCTGAAATTATCGTTTCTACTTCAATGTTATCAATGGTTTGAAGGCCATAAATTTGGGGGAGGGAAGTGTCAGAAAGGAGATACCCATTTTTTATTAAAAATTCTATTTTAAGATGTAGCATTTCTAATCAAATTATTAGGGAAAGAAAGCCCAGACTCTACAATTAACATGCATACAACAGGAAGCAGAACAGATTTTCTTGACAGTTATCAAAAGCTTCAAGTATAGGCAAGTCTGTGACTACCATGACAGTAACACCCATGGAATCAAAACACATGAATACACTTGCCACCACAGTACTAATAAAAGCTACCAAAACCATTGCATTCTACACTTAGAAACTGATCTTCACACAAACACATGAAATTTCAGGAAAATAAAATATAAAGTTGGCCTAGTTCTCCTAATCTTTGCCATACAGTTTTAGATGTTATGTGTGTTTACCTATGTCTATAACAGCATTCACTGCACTTTGGTGGATTGAGGGACAACTCTGTTCTGGTTCCTACATTTGGTACATTTTTGCTTATGTGAAGATATTTCTAAAAGATACTAACAATGCAGTGGGACACCGGATGAAGGATGATATTATGGAACAGTATTTCTGCGGGACAGATTACAATAATGAAAGTAAACAAATAAATAAATTTTAAAAAAACCCTCAATATAACCTCTACTTCCTCTTAAAACATATTTTCTGATACAAGGCACCTATAGTAGTAGGAAGTAGAAGAACTACTTTCTGGAAGGAAAGTTGTAATATTTATCTCTTCAAGGTTCATACTCTGCTTATTATTTCTTGTAAACGTCTTATCTTTTCCTATGTTGCCACTCTTTATTACTCTCTTTCCACTCTTTCTTTTTTTTTT
>VZTE01006665.1:131211-148110 GCA_013397775.1 Eulacestoma nigropectus
TTTTCGTTTTAATTATTATGGTCATATTTTAAGCCTAGATGATCTGCTCCAGCTAAGTAATTTTTTGCTATAGAAAATGTTGGCTGTATGAAAAGACAACCTAAACCTCTATTACTTTTTCTGTTATTTCCACTTATCTGAGATGAGGAGAGAAGCTGGAGACAAACTGTTCCATAATATAATCATAAACATATGATCCAAAATAAATTAAAAGCAACTTATCCATTCCTTTATGTAATCATTTTCAGTTGGGAAATAAGGTAATAAACCACTCTCAAGTTAAAATGTCAAGCCGTGGTAGTATTTGTGTGTGATGATTGAGGCACAAACTACAGTATGTTTGGGAAAAGTCCCAAACAGTAAAATAGTAATGAACTTAAAAATTGATTTCAATACGGGTCCCTGAGGCCAGGAATAACAACTTTCCTGACAAGCTACTTTGCTGCTCATCCAGTGTGGAAGGGGTTTTGAGATTTAATTTCACCCTGCCATGAAGTGGTAGCTAGAACATCTACTTTGAATTTTTCAGAACACACAGTAAATTACAGGAGGAAACTGTCTGATGCAATTTACTTACCATTTCAATCTGTTAATTTTCTCTCAAAATTCATTCCGCATTCTACTTCTGAGACAGAATTACTATATTCTAACTCAGAGCTGTCCAGACAATTCTTATCTAAGGAATTTTATTTGGATTTTCTGACCAGAAGATATTATATCTCTATTATATATTTCTAATATATGACTCATATATTAGAAATCACAATATGATGAGAAGGGGTCAGGTTTTCTTGGGTTTTGTTTGTTTGTTTTTCCTTTATCACCCTCATAAACACTGTGGTCACAAAGCCTGATCCATCATGTGTTTTTTCCTGTTCTTATTACAACCTACGTCAGTGAAATGAAACATCAGATAATTTTAATACCCATTATAATTTCTGAAAGACAATAATATACTGTGTAACTCTGACCTTTTCAGTGTTCTGTAATTTGATTGGCAGGAAGCCATTCTATTTCTCCGCTACATTTTTGGCATACTAAATCTCAAAAGAGAGGCTGTATGATCAACCAGTCAAAATCCAAAGTACGTCAGATGCAGTGAGTGAGGTTTAATAATATAATTTACAGATTACATTAGACACCACTGAGCAATGAGATTCTTGTCACTGGTCAATTATTGTATAATAATAGTGTTGATAAACAGCTAAAAAGAATAAAAAATTTCTAAAAAAGGAGTCAAAAAAGCTTTTTTCCTCTGGATACTGGTGAGAAGGATGGTGTTACTAGGATCAAGGAGAGTGGAGAAATGCCCATATGGACAAAAGACATATATAACACAATATAATCCTTAATATTTTATAAATACTTTTCCAAAGATCTCTGACTGCAATTTTGATCCTCTTTGTTCTGCCATAAAAGGAAAATAAGGGGGGAAAAAAAAAGGAAAGGGAAAAAAGTGAAAAAGAAAAAAGTTGTGTGAAAATTAAATGCAAAAGAAAGAAAAGTGATTCTTCATTAGCAATTCTCTTCCTAATGATTATTACAAATGATTATTACAGGAAAAAAAGCCAGTAAAGTCTAAAATACAAAGACTTTATATTCTCTGACAGCACATCAAGTTCTGGTATCCAGAACTTGAAAGACTGAAGTACAGATAGAAAATAAGATGTCTAAAATCGTGGCATCTAAGACTGAACTAGTCACTCCTGGGTCTCTTTCTAATCAAGGTAACACTTGCTTCGGCTAACTCTTAGACAGATTAGATGCATTTCCTTCTAAAGGTGCCTACTTCCATCCACTGTTTGCAAAGTGATGCCCAGTGAAAGGAGCAAGAGCTCAGATACTTAACTTTCAGCAAGGTGACCTTGTGTTGATGCCAGATGCCCATCCACCTTCTTTTCTCAACAGCACAGGGGGGGAAAAAGAAAGAGCTTGTGGGTCTAGATAAAGAGAAGGAGAGCATTTATCAATTACCACCACAGGAAAAACAGACTTGACTTGGGGAAAATTAATTTCATCCATTGTCAATTAAAATAGATTTGGATATTGAGAAATAAAGACAAAGACCAAAATACCTCTGACTCCACTTTTTTTCCCAGATTTGATGCCGTTCCTTCATTCCTAACTCATCCATCTCCCCTCACCCTGAGCAGTGCATTGGGGATGGGAAGTAGGAGATTGCAGTGAGTCCAGCATAACATCCTGATGCTCCTTCCTCCTCCAGCCTCAGTCCTCTCCACAGGCTGCAGTCCTCCAGGATAAACTCGATCCAGAGTGTGCTTTCTACTAGCAGCAGTTCCTGTCGGGACAACCTGCTCCAGCATGGGCTCTTCATGACATACAGATTTTTTCAGAAATAGCCACCCACTTTGGCATGGTTGTCTCCATCGTCTGCAGGGAGATACCTACTCTACTGTGATCTCCTCCACAAGCTGCAGGGGAATCTCTGCTCTGGCACCTGGAGCACCACTGCCTCTCCTTGTGCTCTCATCTTGGTGTCTGCAGGGCTGTTTCCATCCTTTTTCTTCTCCTTCTCACACTGCTGCACACTGTTTTGCCCTATATTTTTTTGCTGATGTGTTCAGCTTTTTCCTGTGGTGGGTCTGCTGCAGAGATGGCTGGAATTGGCTGGAACCAGCTGCATCCAACATGGTCAGCCTTGATCCCACCTCACAGAGTAAGGTGATCCACTGCCAAAATATTAGCATGGTCACCCAATGCAAAACAACATAGACACACTACCTCAGACTCCAGAAGGAAACAACTCCGAGCTCTGGGTACAGAATTTGTATCACTATCTGTGGTTTAAAGCATAACTTGTGGTTTGTCCATTTACCTGCAGGATAACTTCAGACTGTGAACATACTATGATACATTATCAAATTAAAATATTGTTTTTCAAATAAGATACACACCTCCACCTTCCAGCATATGTAATTTAAATGTTATTTATCAATATTAATTGTGATTTTCAGCTGTGGAAGAATCACATAATCTTTTATGCAAATATTTGTAGCTACAGTAAAGACAAAGATCCTTCCAAACTTCTTGGATACAAAAAGCTGGAAGGCAGATTTGCTTTGCTCATGAAGAAATGTTAGAGGACAGCAAATATTCCCTTTCTACTTCTCTTCTTTTCCCATTTCAATTGCGTTTGTACCATGTTTCACTGAAGAGGGATAGTTCCTGTGTACAGCTACAAGACGCTTTCTCCAAATGGCAGTGATGAGTAAGGACCCCAAGGCTCTATCCTTCTGTCTGACAAGCACAGATGCTGTACTTCCTTGAGCAGTATTAATGAGCGTAGCCCCAGTGCTTACATGTCAACGTTTTACAGTAGTAGAAACCGACACTGGTAATAGTGGAGAGAGTGAAAGCTGCAGGTCTTCTAGCCTTTGTTAAATGAGCAAAGGCTTATCTCACTGGTATCAGTGAATCCGCTTGTCAGCCTGGTTAAATGGAGGAAGCATTTAGAGCAATATAAAGGTCGACAGTGGCTGAAAAAATTGAAGTCACTGTCTCAAACCAGGGTTCAATAAAACATCTGAGAAATTCAGAATAAGTTCCTTGGAGCTGTCTAAAATATGTGGGAGCGCTAGCACTTGCATTTTACCTGTGTAATGGTGTGTGTTTGTATGTGAAAGGATGCCAAAGGCAACAGGGAGTCAGAAGAAATGAAAGATTGATAGGAGCCAAAACAACTGTAGACTAGAGCTTGTACTAACTGAAAAGGCTGGTTAGAAAACTGAGAACATGAGAATTGATTACTCTGGCTTGATAAGGCCATTTGACTTGCTCATGAAAATCAACAGAACTGAACATTAAATAACTAAGTATCATTAGCAATTTTTCTTAACCATGGAAACAACTCAGACTATTGCTTACCTGCTCAAGGGAAAAAAATAAAAATAAATTGAACCCACCCTATAAACCTGAAAAACAAACCACGGAAGTTTATTTAGGTTATTAAAAGAAGAAGAAATAATACTCTATATCATTCCTCAAAATTATTTTGAATATGCATTGTACAAATAAACTGTGTACTTCCCTCTAAATGCTGTTTTTTCTGTTGATAAGAATTTCTTGCTACTGCAGTCACTGTTACATATTCCCTATTCTCTCCTCCAGCCCCTAAATCTGCCTGCTATAAGCTATGAAAAAAAATCTTTCAAACATATCTTCAAAGAAAATTTGCCTTGGTAATAGTCTGGTAGGGGAAGAGACTGTCTCTAAACAAAAATAGCTCAAAAATATAAAATATTATAATTAATCTGACTTCGAAACTAACATTTTAATGAGACTGACATAATCCTGATTCGCTTAAATTCCTTTTAACATTTCAGTCAGCTAGAAAACACTTCCTGTTCTTTCCAACATCACAAATCACAAATATTTCTGAGGCACTGAGAATTGCTAGAGAGTCTAAAAAAATCCCCTGTTAAGTCATAACAACAGCATACCAGTAATAGTCCTCATACAAAAGAAATCTTCTTCACCTCTTGTATTTATAAGATATTGTTAAATTGTGCATAATGGGATCTGGATGAAAGACCAGAGTTCTGTATATTTCCTTTACTATGTTCTGTGAGAGACAAATGCTTAATGGCTTAAACATTGCTAAAATCACCCAAGGACTTTTGCCCACTATAGCAAACTGCAAAGAAGCAGCTGTTCATCTGTGACCACTGAAGTCCACCCCTCTCCAAATAGGCCATCTAACTGGAATTTGGACGGTGACAGGAACTTTAGATAAGATAAAGGGGATACTATTGTCCAATCATCCCAGGTCTGGGGAGAAGAATGTATCCACAGGTGATACCGGAAGAGACTGGAATGCTGATGGTTCAAACATTCAGGGAACAAGCTGCTGATGTGAAAAGTACCTACCTCAGGATACAGCTGGTGATGACTGACATAAGAAAAAGGCAAACCTTGTGAGGCAGGTACTGCCTCTTTGTCCTTATACAAGTGAATCCAGCTGTGATAAGTCCCCTAGCGGGGAAGTACATTCACATATAGCCTGAAGGTTGATACCCCAGAGTGCTGTGAGCCTTTCAGAAGGACCTTGACAAGTTGGAGAGATGGGCAGAGAAGAACTGTCTGAAATTCAACAAAGACAAATGTAAGGTTCTGTGCCTGGAGAGGAACAACCCTATGGACCAGCACAGGCTGGGGCTGACCTGCTGGGAAGCAGCTCTGTGGAGAAGGACCTGGGGGTCCTGGTGGACAACAAACTGTCCATGAGCCAGCAGTGCCCTTGTGGCCATGAAGGTCAATGTTATCCTGGGTTGCATCAAGATCAGCATTGCCAGCAGGTTGAGGGAGGTGGTCCTGCCCCTCTACTCATCCCTGGTGAGGCACATCTGGAATGCTTGTCCAGTTCTGGTCTCCTTAGTGCAAGAGAGACATGGAAGTCCTGGAGCAGGTCCAGTGGAGGGTGACAAAGATGATTAAGGGACTGGAATATCTCTCTTAAAAGGACAGGTTGAGGGAGTTGGGCCTGTTCAACCTTGAGAAAGGACAACTGAGAGGGGCCTTCATCATTGTCTACAAGTATCTGAAAGGAGGGTGTCAAGAGGATGGATCCAGGCTCTACTTGGTGGTGCCAAACAATAGTATAAGAGGGTATAGGCAGAAACTGATGCAGAGGAAGTTCTACTTGAACATGAGGAAGAAGTTCTTTACTGTGCACCCTCACACACTCACTGCACATTGTAACAGATTGCCCAGGGAGACTGTAGAGTCTCCTTCTCGGGATATATTCAAAAGCCACCTGGATACAATCCTGAGTAGTGTGCTCTAAGATGACTCTTGATCAGTGAGGTTGGACTAGATAATCTCCAGTGGTTCCTTCCGATCTTACGCATTCTGTGATTCTGTGTTTCTGCAAGTCAGAAATTGGGGGGCAGGAATTCTCCTTTTTTTAGTTCCTTAACAAGGGACAAGGTTTTTGAGGCTGAAGCATGGGAAGTGTCATGTTATATGAGGTGTTTGATGGCCGTTAGATAACATCTTGCACTCATCTGTTGTTATTTAATTAAATATTTCAGACTATTTCCTCTTTTTGTCTTCTATTCCAATTACCCAAGACATTCTTATTAGATTATCAGTTAAGTAAACTTGTTAGCTTTCACCTACAACGGGTATAATTACATTTATGTAAAAGTTCACTACATTTCTTATATGCTATCTATGCTTCATTTCGTACAGTGGTCAGTTACATTATTTTGGAAAATTTATATCACGGACCTCATCTCATTTCTGAGTATTTTAAGTTTATAGGTCTCATGGGTTCATTTAGGAATAAGAAAGCCCATAAAAGTTAGACTTTTATATTGATGCCTTAGGATTTTAACTTTCATGTTTTTCATATATTTGTAATTCTGCAATTCTCTAGTGTAAAACTCTAAACTCCATATAGACTATTAGCTACTGTTCTCACATTTTGGTCGGACAAAACAATTACTCTCTAAACCTGGAAACCAAGGACATCTTGCTGTCTCAGGCTCTGAGAAATGTAAACAAAAATGACTTGGGGGGAGCAAACTCGGAGTAAGTGACTTCATTACCTGAAGCTGTAATTGGAAGATTAACCCCCAATATGCAAATGGACCAAACTTAAAAAAGTATGAAAACCCATGACCCATCGTCCATTTTTGGGTGTAGCTCCTGTGGGGCTTCATCTGCCCTAAACATACCTGAAGGCCCTTCAATAAACATAACTGCTTTTTATTCTCTTAATTTTGTCTAGCCTCTCTTTTTAGGTAGTTCCTCAAGGCATCAATATGTCTCCTCAACGGTGTCAAAGCATATAATATTAGTACTGAAATCTAATGTCAATATAAAGGTTGGCCAACAAAGATAAATCTAAGTGAAGAAACCTGAAAAAAAGTCAGAGAGAGAAACCAAATTTAAAAAACAGGCCAAGAAGAGCATATTTTGAACAATTTGCACCTGGGAGGGAGTGCTTCTTCTAAGACACTTTGACAAATACAGAAAATATTTTAGGGAACCAGGCTTTTACCTGTAATCAAAGAGCTCAGCATGGTGCAAGGCTGTTGGATCAAAATCTTTCAGAGACCTGAGTTATCTTATGATTTCTCAAGGAACTTTATTCTCTCTTTCCATGCTTTTCTTTGTCCACAACATTTCTGCTTAGGCATTTTTCCATATAGTTGAGTTACAACTCAACTATATGGAGAAATCAGTGTAATTAAAAAATAAGTAAGGCACCAAACAAGACTAAGCATGAAACATTATGGATGCTCTCTGTGATTGTTGTCTTCCACAAAAACTGTATTGGACTTGGAGGTCCTGTCAAATGGAATGAAAAAGTCGTAAGAGTATGTAGACACATACATACTCTTTACAATTGTCAGGCTAACATATCCAGTTTTAAAATATGTGGCTTGTTTTATACCATTTTCCATGCGTTTTGATAACATTAAAATACTTTAAATTGTATAACCAGACGGGAGATAGAAAAGAATACTTAAAAAAATAGAAAGAAAAAGAGAGAGGGTTAAAAAAGGACAAAAAAGCAGGATATAAAAGGTAAGGGAAGAAAATCAGAAAAAGCAATGATTAACACTTTTTGGGACTGATTTTCATTTTCCTGAAGTCAGTCATAAACATGAGAATAACAGGAATAAGGTCAAACCCTTAATCAGGTAATTGACTGGTTCTGAGTGCATTGGGATTTTTTACTTCTCTGTAGGCACTAACAGGCTGCCAGTCTTGGGCTGTAGAATTGCTGTAACTCTGCATGTTTCAAAAAATCCTGTAAAACTATTTACTATCCTCTGAGGATTTGACCTATTGTTTAGAAATCCCATAGTTACAGAATTAAAGATGATGAAAAAACAAACAGAAAAACCTGAATCCCTCTGAGTTTCCACTATGTCAGTGAACTGTCTCTTTGAAAATCCCAGTCAGAGCGACACAAACAAGCTTAGTGAGGGATCCCAGTGGAGCACTCTCCCTAGCAACAATAGTCATGTAAAATGAGTTTCTGCATCCTCTTCTTGTTCATGTAGCTATCCCTGTCTCAGAAACATTCAAAAGCTACATTCAGAGTAATTTTTGAGTCAATTGGTATCTGTAAAGAGCTAAATGAGGAAAAAAGAATTATACAATACTGTGTTTTCTGATAGAGCATACTTTAAAAAAGCAGTTAGTGTTACTCTGCACACAGGAATTTTCTCAATTTTTACTATTTTCATCATTTAGATTTTTATATTCTGGTACAAGTATTAAAGATCAGAAAAGAGATGTATTTTGGTATGCTTACTTAGGGGTGGTTTTCAGGTCAAGCTTCTGACCAGTTCAAGTCCCACTCATGCTTCTTACACACAGTTTATTTTTTTTTTTTCCATTATAATAAGTTCTTATGGCATTTGTTTCTTTCATTTTAGCCAACCCTAAGAGATAAAAATATGCACTTTCTGTTGTACCAAATTCAGGTTATTCTGAAATTCTTAAATCTTGCAGTCAGTGTATGTATGGTAAGGAGAGGCGGTTGCATCCAAAGTGGATGAATGTGATTAATGACAACAGCTGAAGGGGAAAATAGCAATGGAAAAAGTATGAAAATGAATCAAACCTGGACTAAAAGCTCCAGAATGCAGTAACTTGGAATTCACTTTCAGTAAAGGTTATTTTTCTTACTCAATTTCTTGATCTATTTGTTATCCAAAACATGCAGGAATAAATTCTACAAAATTACAGTGCACCATATGAAAAAAACCTATTATTTTTTAAAAAAACTATTATTAGGTAATTCAATTCACTCCCTTAATTTTTTATAAGAAAAAAAGATGATTTCCTACTTGCATCTCTATGTCATTCGTGATTTTGTAAGGAGCACATTTTTCCAAGTTTAAATCTTATTTGGTCTTCTATGCTTCTGATCTCTTGCAGCCTACCCTAGAACATTTTCTACTTCCACTATTGCTTCATCTTCTTGAGGAAGTTCGATCAATAATGTTCAAGGAACACTATGGATTCATGTATTGGCCTAATTACATTTTCTGGTTTGTTTTCATTTCCATTCCTAGTATTTCCTAGCTTACTTTTTTTTTCACATATTGACAGACTTTATCCCCTTTTTGACAGGGCCATGTCATTTCTGCTACATGCAGGAAAGCATGTATAATATACAGAATAGCTTCCCAGAGTGGCACCTTGTTCTCACATCCTAACACTCAAGTCCCAGTAACAGCTGCTGTACACACTTGGGTGAACTTGGCTGTGGAGGCTTCATGATGCCTTTTAATGGCCTGGGATCTGCCTGCACAAATATCCTGTGCCCAAAGCTGAGGAAAGTAGAATTATTCCATTTTGAGAAATGGAACCAGGAGCTACTTTCCTGAATGTTATCTGTACTTGTTTCTATATAGAAAATGCTACTATATTTATTTTCTATATACTGCTCTTCAAAGTTCTTAAAAACCAGCCCAGTCTCATTAAATTGTGGGCAACTGCACTGAATTACAGTACTTCAGGATCAGTGACTGACAGATGCATTTCATTACTTCATTAAATATTGGTTCCTGATTTCCAGTTATTTCTGTACTTTACTCTTTTTCTGCTACTTGTATATTCCCAGGCTTTTCATCAATTTTTGTAGAGCAAATTTCTGGCTTCCTCTTTTCTCCTGTGGCCTGGATATATTTCTAATGGCCGTCAGTACCTTAAGGGAGGTTTTCAGAATCAAATGATAGCTGAAGAAGGCCGCAGTAGGTCTTTCTAGCTTCAGTTTGACCTAAAATGCTTTCTGAAAAGTTGCTTAATGCTGTTATATCCCCACACCATTGTTAAGGCTTGCCTCTTCGTTAACTTTTTTTTAGTAAGAATAGCATCTGTTATAATTATCTCTTTTAATCCTTGTGCTTCTCTTCAAAGCCTAGTTTACTTTATGTCAGTATTGACTTGCAGGCTCTGTTCATACCCAAAGCCCTTTGTACCCAACAATACTTGTCAAGAGGCATGTGAAACACTGCCAGGCTGTTCCAATGACACTGATACTTTGCATATAAAAATACACACAGTCAGCAGTTTAATCTGGTAAATCATCTAGGGCATCCTCAATAGCTGGCAAAGATTAGTCATTCTTTTTCCTTGCTTTGTGGGGAAGTCTTGTACAAATTAATCTGAACATTTTCTCACAGTACTGAATTTATGTTTTTATCTATGCCAGTTGGGGTTTGGATACTGGAGTTGGGATATGAAGAGGTTTTGTGGGGATTTATTTGTTTGGTTGGTTTTTTAGAGGTTTTTCAGTTCATTCCTTTTGCATGACAAAATCTTGATTTTGCATATACTATTATGTGTGTTGATACTTTCTTTTTTGCTATAATTTAATATACAATCACTAATGAGTATTTTCCTTCCTTCCCCATTCTGAGGATAGCTTCAAATTATCTTCTGGTCATATCTATATATGGCATTGCTTTGTTGCCCAGCAACTGTATCTCAGAGTACAAGGTTCTCGTATGTGTTTCTTAATGGACACTTTACATTTGCAAGATTTGTCCTCACTATTAGTCATTATGAGATATCACAAACGTTTTTTCCACCATTTAGTTCAAACTAATACTGCTGGTTTTCAGCACTGATTGGATTAGAGGTCTAACTGAATTAGCCACCAATATGACAGCCTAGCTACAGATGTGGCATTTGAGTGGTTTTTGCGATATGTGTTCACTAAGGATCTCAGGATAGGCTCTTTATAGGCTATAATCTCTTCTCCAACAGAGCTCTGAAACTATTCAGCCAACACCTGGACTGCAGATGACTAAGTGACAGCGAACACAGATGAGACTGAGGTCACTAAATACCTTCTTTGCCTAAGTCTTCGCCACCAGGGGCTCTAAGGCCCCTATGATCAGTGAAAAGGTTCAAAGTTGAGAGCTTACAGCTCTGAATAAGAGCTGAGTCAGGCATTACTTGAGAAGGTTGAACCTCTACAAGTATGTGGAAACAAAAAGCTGTATCCAGTGGTGCTGGGAGATCTGGCTGCTCTCGTATTTAATAGGTCATGAAGATAGAGAGAGTATTCCCAATAACAGGAGAAATGCGCATATTGTACCCATCTCCCAAAAAGTCCAAAAGAACAGTCTGGGGAATTATAGATCAGTCCTGCTCCCTGTGAAAATCATAGAGCAAGGCATGTTGAAACTGCTTTTCCTCAAGACTGTTTTATGTATTTTTACGCTGGACAAGAGAGCTCACGGTCTTTGTCATTTCTCTGGTTTTCTTTTGCCCAAAGCTGCATAGAATGCTGCAGTAGTATCAATTGTTTGAGTTAAAGAAACCATTTTCAAAAATTAAAATAATTTAAATTATTTTCATACAAATATAATATTAAAGTTATAAAAATAAATACAATTCTGCTGTCTTTACAAGTTGAATGACTTTCTATGTGACCCCTTCACACAATCTTTAGAAACTCTATTCTACTTCAGTTACTGCCCACAATCACACCTTTACATTTAGTTCACACCTGTATCCCTATGTTCCATTTGCAGGTGTTCCTTTTTTCCCACTACCTTCTAAAATTATTATTTTTCTTTCTGTGGATCCTGGTAGTGCCAGTGCTATCACTACTTCACTGCTTCTCATTATTCACGAGAGATTCCATGATAGATCTACAAGATGTAAGTTAGCTCCAAATATTCAGTTATGCCTACATGGAGTAACATAGCAGCTGTGGAAGAACTATTTCAGATCATCACTTATCCCCAGCCTGGTTTCTCAGCAAGATGATTGATTACTCAGCTGATGTAAAGCACTTCACTTACTCAGCTGTAGCATATATAGTTATGGGACTAGCTCATATACAACAATTTAAATGTATCTGAATAGTTGCTATGCTACTTGGAGCAAATATTACCTACATTTCTAAAACTAAACAGGTTTCATATAAAAACAAACAAACAAACAAAAACAAACAAAAAACCACCAAAAAAACAAACTTAAGGAGCATGTAAACCATGCAAATAACATCTAAACCACAGTAGATAGTATAGTTTTAGAAAAGTAAAGCAAGAAATAAAATAACCATACACTTTCACTCATTGTAAAGAAATATCAGCATTTCGGGGCCAATAAAAGTGACTCTATTTGTCTTTCATTAGAAGTATAGTTGGAATTTTTAAAAATAATATGCTTTAAATCACATGAATAATGATATACTGAAATATATCACTATTCAATGAGAGAAGAATTTAAGAATATACTCTATTCTGTTACCTATTCTGTACCTTCATTCCCCTGTTAGACCCATTTTACTGTTTTCCAGTGAATTCACAAATCTTGAAACAATAAGGAGAGTCAAGTATAAAAAAACATAGAAATTTCTGTATAGAGTAGCTCAAAAAATCTAGCTCACAGTATGGAGTGTCTGTTTTTTGTTTCTTTATGACTACCAACACTTTTTCCTCATGGAATTATATAAGTAAAATGTAACAGAATAGCAACAGATTTTCCAAAATGTACAGTAATTAATAAAAGGCAAGCAAGTCCTGCAGCATTTAGGCTGGGAGTCAAGATGAGTCCGTGTTCCAGTTTCAGCTATGGCAGTGACTGACTTTGCACAACTTTGCTGACTTTTTCTCCTTGTTCTTTATTCAGCTCAGCTGCACAGCCGAGTAAAAAGCAAGTCACAGTGACAGCCAGCTGCTGTGCCTAACCCATACTCTCTGGGGAAATAAATTGAAAAGGAATAGGGAGGGAAGAGAACACACAAAATCACCTACCTTCTCAAACCAGATAAATGCAGGGACCAAAAAAGTGTCTAAATAATGTGTACAATCTGAAAGTCCTTACTGAGCATCACCAAGATTCTTCTTGTTGAAGAAGATTCTAATCTCATGAAAAAATATTCTTGCTGACATTTTATTGTGAGGTGACAAAGCACTGCTTAATACCTGGCACTTGCCTTCTACCTTCTGTAAACCCTGGTTTCTGCTTATAATAAACATGTTTTATTTAAAATTTTATCAGGGCAACACTAAACACAGCTAGTGCTTGGCAGCCTATGTGTAGTTGATGAACTATGAGCAGTAAAAGTTTGTAACAATGTAAAACCTTGCTAAATTCCCAGTGTCTCTCTAATAAGAATTGATTCAAACACTGTGAGTGAAAGCAGTTTCAGTGCTCCATCACTGAGCAATGTCAGGATTGAGACATACTGGCACAGCAGTGTAGAAAGCCCAGTAGTGCTGATATCCCTTTTATAGCAGACACCATTTCGGCTTTGATAACATACTCATCATCAGATTGGCCTCATGAACAGGGCAGCTTGTGTGTTTACCAAGGGGTTAATGCCACCTATTTTGGGTTTTGTGCAGAATGAGAAGGAAGTGCAGTCTGCAGTTCAAAACTTTGTGCATATATACGGTTTCAAGCAAATAAATGAATTTAGGATTAGATGCCTAAAATTTGGTATCTGAATTACTAGTTAATAAATCACTACACAGTATGTTTCTCCAAGAGAAGGTAAAACCCCTAAATCTGTTACACGAAACAAGAAATCTTTTTTTTATTTTGTTTTACTTGGTACAGTTTATTTCTCAGTCCATGGTGAGTCAGTTTAGCAGAGAGGACAAGCATAAGGTGCCCATGAATGAAGGGCAGTAGGCAGTCTCTCTCACAGTGTGCATTGCAAATGTTCTCACATTTCACGCTCCTCTTAGTCTGTAGCTTAGTCTCCAGTGACAGGTCACAACCATAAGGACATCTGTACTTCAGCTTGGTCCCTAGATCAAGCCTCAATTTTTTTTTTCACTGCCATACGTGCTAGCAGTGCAATTCTGGGATTATGTCCAACGACAAAATGTTTGTTTACAAAGTAGTTTTTGGAGTAACCAAAGGTAAGTAACACACTTGCCCCTTATCTCAACCTGCTTTATAGCACTATACATAATTGTGAGCAGTTTATTGCAGAAATATTAGTCCTACTTAAGACAGCAGAAGACAACATACTGCTGTGAGGCATCGTGCCAGAGACTGGTGATTTAAATGCTGTGATGTCAACACATTTTAAAGTGCACAGTTTAAGTGCCATTGTTATCTAACCTTTATTTATATCTTATAACTGGCAAACGCCGAGGTACAGAACAGAACTCTGCATGATACAGATACAGCTGAAAATATAACACAGCCCAAGTATTGTCATTTCTGAATGAGCTATAAACCTGATTTATTAAATGTACTCTATCAATGCTAAACCAGGAATGGAGAGATTACAGAATCTTTTACATTGTAAAAATGCATAATTATGATTCCTCCTTAAGAAGAAAGAGGATTTTTTAATAACATACTTAGTATTTTTCAACATGCTGGGCTGTGTAAAACTGATAATGAGTTGAAAATTAAGACTGTCAGCAGTACATTTTACAAAAGAGCACATAAGCCAGTCAAATCCAGAAGCTGTAATGAACTTTTTGTTTAGGTTCTGTGAGGGAGATGGGCTGAGCTGGATGATTTAGGTTTGGGGTTTTGTTCCCTTGTTTGGGAGGAGGACCAAAAAGGAGAAGCTCATGGGGAAAGGACATTGACCACCTCATTACAGCTTTACAAAACAACCCTAGAATTTCTATGACAGAAATAAAAATTTGTTTTGTCATTATCTTGCAATTTAAACTATTATAATAAACATCAATATTCAATAAACAATACTCATGTTATATTCAATATTCAATAATATTCAATAAATGATACTCAATATGCTTTAGCCCTTCATCAGCTCAAATTCCCGATGAACTCAATGGTAATTTTGCATTTGTGAGGACAGATTATGGCATACACCTCTCTGAAGGAGGCCAACACAAACTTTATGCAGAACTAAAATCTATTATATGTGTTGTTTTGAAGGTTTATGTCCGACTTAGATGATACGATTGTATTTTTTAATCTCAACCTGAAACCTGGAAGTTTTTCTTAGAAATGATACTTACCACTCTCACTATAGTAATCATCACCTTTCCATAGGTTTTTTAGTATTGTGGCATGGCATCACATATGCCTTCTTTACTGTGATAGCAGCCTCGTTAGACATAACTTGCTAATTTAACATTAAATCGCTTGGGCTATGTTAATGTAAAACACGTACAAGAACACTAATTTTGATAGGATTAATTATATTAATGAACAGTGAACGATTTCACTCATTCATTAATCAGCAATGATAAAATGAAAATCAGTTTTACAGAGATAATTGCAACAAAATAAATGTTCCTGGCATTAAGCACAGATATCCAACTACTTTTTAAGAAAAAAGATCCTAAGTTGGTTTTAGATTCATCTGCAAATGTAAATTATGTTACACTAATTTTCGTGATTTTCAGTTTTTAGCTACTCAAATATTTATCAAATTTTTTTTAATAATTGGCAGCATGTTCTACTAAGGTCATATTCTGTATCAGTTGTTCACAGTTACTGGACATATTCTCTATGCATATTTTACTTGCATTGAGCTGGATATCTTGAGGAGTAAGATGCTATTCAATGACATGAATAAGATGTTAGAATATGTCTACAAATGTCCAGGTAAATTAGCATTTGGTCACGGTTTAGCAGAAAATATTTTCAGAGAGATGATAAATAATCATGCAACTTGAATTTTACACTTTTATTTATCTCAGATGCAGAGCATTATTCTAAGTGAGGTTGGGGGAATAGTAAGCAAAGAAAACTAAGTATCAGAGGGAAAGAAAAAAAATCACTCCCCTGTGGAGGCCAGTGGGCCTGTGGAACAAGATACCCAGCCGATCCCTTGGAGGGATATGCCCTGAGAGACACTCCCACAAGAGGGAGACAAAAAGAGGCTTCTCCCAGGATACCTTGTTGCATTATGTTCATGTACCCCAGTTCTGTTACCCTGGTTGGCCCGTTGGCCTTCCTGCCCCTTTCTACCCTCTATGTCCCTAATCTGGGATGTTCTCCCTTCTTTCCTCCCCCATTGGCCCCTGTACCTCAGCCACTCCCCTGTTACTTCCCCATTGGCCCCTGCATGTCAGCCACTCCCCTGTTACTTCCCCATTGGCCCCTGCACCTCAGCCACTCCCCTGTTGTTTCTCCATTGGCTCCCATACTCTAGTTCCGCCTATGTACCACCCTCACACCCTCAGACCATTGGCCCTGATGCTCTCTCTGCCCCTACGTTCCCCGTACAAAACACCTGGACCCTCCCTCATTCCTGCTTCTTTGTCCCTGGACCCCTTTACCTGCATGGCTGCAATAAACCTCCCCGTGGAACTCCACACAAGGACCCTTCCCATGTCTCTTTGCTGATGGCTTCTGCAACANTCCATTGGCTCCCATACTCTAGTTCCGCCTATGTACCACCCTCACACCCTCAGACCATTGGCCCTGATGCTCTCTCTGCCCCTACGTTCCCCGTACAAAACACCTGGACCCTCCCTCATTCCTGCTTCTTTGTCCCTGGACCCCTTTACCTGCATGGCTGCAATAAACCTCCCCGTGGAACTCCACACAAGGACCCTTCCCATGTCTCTTTGCTGATGGCTTCTGCAACAGCAGCTACCCGGCGCAAGTGTGTGTGTGTGAGTGTGGCACCGCCGAGTGGCTCCCATGTCCAGAGACACTTTCAAGAAGGTTGCGGCATCTTTACCACCTCTGCCTGCTGCAACAAGTGGCGCCCGAACAGGGACCTCTGCATGGGTCCCTGAAAGCGTCTCCAGCAGCTTTTGCTGCTAGACTTAAGACGTGTTTGGAGCGACCACTTCCCCAAAAGAGAACTCTGAGTTTTATCAGAGTGATTGGAGGGGGCGACCAGCAACTTTCTCTGGGCCTGGTGGAGGAGAAGACCAGTCAAAAGCCGTCAGACCAGCTCGAGAGTTTCTGTTGACCTCTGAGAGTTAGTGAGTTTGTTCT